>JABCKI010000207.1:0-25302 GCA_018282025.1 Sphagnurus paluster | reverse complement strand
TTTATTCATGAAACATGCTTGAAGCATAGAAAGATGTTCAAATATAAATTTTGGAGCCCATTTTATGACTGCACTGCTGTGAGACTAGCACGGTCAAGCCCAGAGTTCGCCTGGATTCACAATGTCAATAGTATTGGACACAATTGATTGAACATGTGTAGAGAATAAACTGCCAATCAAGTGCTAAATCAAATATAATATGGCTTTAGAAACTTTCTTTTACTATCAGGGGATGGGAGTGATCAAGGGAAGTGGTGTCGACGATTTGCCATGAAATCATTGAGAAACGCTTATGTAAGCCTCACACATTTTTGACAGGCATTGCCAGTCACCAGTTTAGTAAACGTAAGTAGAGTCTCTGATCAGATGACTCCGACGGGTTCAAATCAGAAGCAAATACAACTACAAGATGTCATTGCCGTCACGGCCATACTCTCGCCTCTCACGAAATGTCGAAGAGCCTGCACAGGAGTACATCGATAGAATAAAAGACTATCAAACTTCAAAGAGCTCGAGCCCAGACCCAGTAATTTTGATTCCACATCCACGGCTCCAAAATGATAATGGCGTACACAACTGAGGCTGAGGCCTTGAATTCAAAATTCCGTCTGTGCACTTCTGAATCGCGCATCGACCTATAGGACGTTAACTTGCGGGACTCACATTGAACGACTAGGCACCTCTACGTGAGCATCGTCTCAGAACGTGAGAGGCGCCTGGACTCGGACTTTTCTTTGGTACGAGATTATCGACTCACACCCATCAAACGTATGCTCACTTTTAGATTGAACTAAGTAGATGTCCTAATATCTATTACCCATCGGCCCCGCCGGCGGCCGAAGTTACCCTTAAACGAGGATTACTATAAGCACCACAGGCATGCACATCTCTTTGAAGACTCTTGAGACCAAAAAAAGAGTCACGAGACTGGGTTCACCACAACTTCTTAGCTGATGGCTATCTGGCACTATCGCAGAGCGAAGCTTCTTCTAGGGGTGCTTTGCCGTCCTTCTAGGTTTAAATAGCCAGGGGGGAAAATGATACACACCCAACGCTGGGAATGGATCACCTATCACTACTCGTACCAGTCGTTGGAATATGCACAGGGATATACCTTGCATTAGGCCTTCTCAACGCCTGGAATGACCGGCGTAAGGTGAGCGCTTGAGCAATGCTAGTTCACGCGTCGTTCACTAACATTCCTGCCGCTATATTTTAGCTAAGCAAAATTCCTACTATTGGGCCGCCTGGAGTTTTCTCTTCGTACATCAGTGCCTATAGGTTTATTTACCATGGGCGCGATATGATTCAAGAAGGATATGACAAGGTTGGATGAATGCAACATGAAAACATCTCGTCCGACTCACAACATGTTAGTACCGTGGTGCAGCGTTCAGAATTCCTGGTATTTCGAAATGGATGGTAGTGGTCAGCGGTCACAAAATGATCGAAGAACTCAAGAAGGCTCCGGATGATCAAGTTTCCTTTTTGGAAGCTGCTGCAGATGTACGCTTGCCTTGATCCTCGGTTTTTTTCTTCTGAAAAATTCACATCTCCATAGTCAATCCAAACTGTGCATACACTCGGCGCAGAAGTTTACCACGACCCGTACCATGTTCCAGTTATACGGTCAGCTCTCACGCGCCACTTGGTCGCATGTTTCCCCGAGGTACAGGATGAACTAGCCATGGCATTCGCAGAGCGTCTTCCCCCGAATGAAGGTGATTTTTCTGTTTCCGTTCGTCTTTGAATATTCTCTTAAATATATTAACAGAATGGACCAGCATGACTGTCCTACCAACGGTCATGCAGATTGTCTCCCGGACGAGTAACCGTATGTTTGTTGGTCTTCCTCTTTGTGCGTGGTTCTTATCTGTGACACCTATACACTATTTGACCAGTTCCTCTGTAGGCAGGAATGTCGACTACCAATCCCTCAATATCACGTTTACGATCGATGTCATGAAAGCGGCACAAATAATCAACCTGTTCCCGAACATTCTCAAACCGTACGGTGTCCAATATTTTTTTCTTAGCGCATTCACAGGCTTATACCCCATGTAGGCTTGCTGGCCACTTCCTTAGTGATGTTCCCACAACCGTAAATCGCGCGATGCGTCACCTTGAGCCAATTATTCTCGAGAGATTGCGCCAGGAGGAGCAGTATGGCAAGGAATGGTCCGGAAAACCTGTGGGTTTCCCGTCACCTTACGCTGAATTCTGAAATCAACTGACATGTTTGCACAGAATGACTTTCTCAGTTGGCTCATAGATCAAGCCGAAGGAGAACAGCGCACTCCTCGTCAGCTGACAATGCGGATTTTGTCCACGAATTTCGCTGCGATCCACACCACGTCGATGGTTTGTGTGATCTTCTGTTCTTGCACGTCTTCTGAAAAGTTTCTCCAAGGCTTTTACACAAGTACTTCTCAATCTTGCCGCGTACCCTTCCCACGTCCCAGAATTGCGAGAAGAGGTCGAGGTGATCAAGGAGGAAGGATTAACGAAGATATCGCTGAACAAGATGCGTAAAGTCGACAGTTTCGTCAAGGAATCAATGAGGCTGGGGAGTGGTTCCGCCAGTGCGATTAATTTTCTTCATTGAGTGATTTTACCGTCCTCACTATTAAATCAGTCTCCATGCAAAGGAAAGTCCTGAAGGACTTCACATTTTCTGACGGGACATTCGTCCCGAAGGGGCATGTCATCGCCGTCGCCAGCTTTGCTACACACCATGACGAGGTACCTATAGATTCTGCAATCCTGTTATTGGAATTTTTTTTAAAAATTCCCCTGTAGGAGAACTATAGCGATCCCAATGTGTTTGATGGGTTCAGGTTCGCGCGGATGAGCGATAGCGAGAACGAGGCCTTCAATAGGCACCAGGCTGTGACGCTCAGTTCGGACTACGTTGTTTTTGGAAATGGACGCCACGCATGGTGAGATGATTACTCCCGGCCTAATGTATCCCGGCCGATCTCTAACACTTTCGAACTTCGTATAGCCCTGGTCGCTTCTTTGCAGTCAACGAGCTCAAGGCGTTTCTTGTCCATGTCCTTCTCAACTATGATGTGACACTCAAGGACCAGACTGAGCGACCCGCTGATCGATGGCACAGCTATAGGTCTTCTCCCAACCCCAAGGCGACAATCATGTATAGGAAGCGACGTGCCTAGTGACTTTCTTTCGCTTATATCTCTACTACATTTGGAATAACCGTTTATGATTATTTTTCGGTTTTATTTTGTAAATCAGTTACTACAATATATTCATATTGGCGGATAACACAGGTGGCGCAGCATGCAAATCTTTGTTTGGCTGTGGACTGGGGCCACCGGGGACTGCCGGTTGGACGAAAAGTGGATTAAGGCCCAGGAAGAAGCAAGGGGATGTTCATACCATCCCTGTCCCTTGAATATGGCATACCTCCTCTCTACAACCTCCGAATCCTATTATTGCCAATATTCACTGACAAAACTATTTCAAAAATAGGGGTGTTTAATTCTAAAAGTTCAACTCAAAGTCCGTCGCCGCGTCAAAAAGAGGCAATTCCAATGCATCGTGAAACTTGCGAGTGGTCATAGGAGTTGGGTTCATCAAGTTCATCAGACGTTAACGGAGTCTATAATACCGTGCCTGACAAAACGCGATGAACAAAGTACGAGTTCAATATTCAATATTCAGTATTGAACGTTGAGCCCTAATTGGTAATAACAAGCATCAGAGATGCTCACACTGACAGGCACCGGGCAGTGAAAGAGCTCTCAAATTTCCGACAAGGAGAACACAGGCCCCATCACCCCTCCTTCCTCGTCCCTGGCATACCCCCAGCTGCATTGCATCTCTCCCAAACTATGTAAACAAGGATTACTTATAACTACCATGGCAGGCGTGTACATCTCTTGAGACGCAAAAACACCACCAGGCTGGGGTCACCACAACTTCTCCCTTGATAGTGGCTGTCTGACACCATCGCAGAGGGTAGCTTCTAGGGTAGCTTGGCCACCCTTCTAGGTTTAAATAGCCACTGAGCAAAGTGACACCTCCCCGACGCTGGGCATGGATCACTTACCACTATTAGTACCAATTGTTGGAATATCTACAGGGATATATTTTGCCTTGAGGCTTTTCAATGCCTGGAATGACAGACAGAAGGTGAGCCCTTGAGCGATGATGATTGATTAGTCGTTCACTGACACTCCTTCCCCATATTTAGCTCAGCAAAATTCCGACTGTCGGGCCACCTGGAGTTTTCTCTTCGTACATCAGCGCCTATAGGTTTATTTACCATGGGCGCGATATGATTCAAGAAGGATATGACAAGGTTGGATGAATACAAAACAAATACATTTTATCCGACTCACACAACTTGAACATGTAGTACCGTGGTTCAGCATTCAGAATTCCTGGCATTTCGAAATGGATGGTGGTAATCAGCGGTCGCAAAATGATCGAAGAACTTAGGAAGGCTCCGGATGATCAGGTTTCCTTCTTGGAAGCTGCTGCGGATGTATGCTTGCCTGGATCCTCGGTTTTTTTCATCTGACAATTTCGAATAATCATAGTCGGTCCAAACTGTCCACACCATGGGAAAAGAAATTCTACTCGACCCCTACCATATTCCAGTTATACGGTCATCTCTCACACGCCACCTGGTCGCATGTTTCCCTGAGGTACAGGATGAACTAGCCATGGCATTCGCAGAACGTCTTCCCCCAAATGAAGGTTACATCTCTTTTTGAACCCATCTGTGAATATTCACTTAAATATATGAACAGAATGGGCCAGCATGACTGTACTACCAACGGTCATGCAGATTGTCTCCCAGACGAGTAATCGCATGTTTGTCGGTCTTCCTCTTTGTGTGTGACTCTTATCTGTGGCACCTATACAATATTTGACCAGTTCATCTGCAGGCAGGAATGTCGACTACCAATCCCTCAATATCACGTTTACGATCGATGTTATGAACGCGGCGCGAATTATCAACCTGTTCCCGGACATTCTCAAACCGTGCGGGTCTTCAATAGTTTTTTAGCGCGTCCACATACTTATTCTTTATCTAGGCTTGCAGGTCGCTTTCTAAGTGATGTTCCCACAACCATAAATCGCGCGATGCGTCATCTTGAGCCAATTATTCTCGAGCGATTACACCAGGAGGAGCAGTACGGCAAGGAATGGCCCGGGAAGCCTGTGGGTTTTCCTTTCATTTTACACTGAATTCTCAATTCACCTGACGCATTTGCTCCCTGGCACAGAATGATTTTCTCAGTTGGCTCATAGATCAAGCCGAAGGAGAGCAGCGCACTCCTCGCCAACTGACAATGCGCATTTTGGTGACGAATTTCGCTGCGATCCATACAACGTCAATGGTTTGTGTAATCTTCCGTTCTTGCACATCCACTGAAAAAATTCTGCCAGGCTTTTACTCAAGCACTTCTCAATCTTGCCGCGTATCCTTCCCACGTCCCAGAATTGCGAGAAGAGGTCGAGGCTGTGATCAAGGAGGAAGGATTAACGAAGATATCGCTGAACAAGATGCGTAAAGTCGACAGTTTCGTCAAGGAATCAATGAGGCTGGGGAGTGGTTCTGCTGGTGCGATTAGTTCTAGTTCTCTTCACTGAATGATTTCGTCCTAAATATTAAATTAGTCTCCATGGAAAGGAAACTACTGAAGGACTTCACATTTTCTGACGGGACATTCGTCCCGAAGGGGCATGTCATCACCGTCGCCAGCTTTGCTACACACCACGACGAGGTACCTAAAGATTCTGCAATCCTGTTATTGGAATTTAAAAAAATAAAATAAACCTGCAGGAGAACTATAGCGACCCCAATATGTTTGATGGGTTCAGGTTCGCGCGGATGAGCGATAGCGAGAACGAGGCCTTCAATAGGCACCAGGCTGTGACGCTTGCTTCAGAATACGTTGTCTTCGGCAATGGACGCCACGCATGGTGAGATGTTACATCACGCCCTGCCATTTCTCTAAAACTTTACCACCCTCTAGCCCTGGTCGTTTCTTTGCAGTCAACGAGCTCAAGGCGTTTCTTGTCCATGTCCTTCTCAACTATGATGTGAAACTCATAGACCAGAATGAGCGACCCGCTGATCTATGGTACAGCTACTGGTCTTCTCCCGACCCCAAGGCGGAAATCATGTATAGGAAGCGGCGTGTCTAGTGACCTTATTCCGCTGATATTTCCACTATAGTTGGAAAGGTCCATATATTTACTTAGGTGAGGCCTCACTAAAAACGATTTTTGATACTTGTCAACTTCAATCACCTTTTTGATTTGATTCATCGCAGTGGCGCATGTGGCACTGCAGTTGAGTGCAAAGTACGTAGTATTTAGCTTTCTCTCTCGCTCAAGCATAGATATTTTCAAATACAATTTCCAACTCAAATTGCTTCTCAGGACGCATACTACACTATTCTTTTCGTTAACAATGTTGTTAAAGAATGTGTTATCGTCTTGGACGGTACAATAAATTCAAATACGGAAATCTAGATCCATTAGAGGCCCAATGGCGATAGATATCTCTCCTACTTCAGTACGGAAGAACATACCCCGCAATACCCTCCTGTGTATACCCCAGCCTAGTCGCAGAATCGCGCTCCGCCGCAGAAGTCGTATAAAAATGGTCCGCCTGCCGCGAATTGTACAAGCGGTACAGCGGTACGCCGCCACACGCACTATCCGGGTATATCCAGCCCGTGATGCCCTCCGCCGCATACCCGAGGTTCTTCACCGCATTCTGGCTCTCGCGCGCGTTGGCGGTGTAGAAGTGGTCGTGCACGCGCGCGCTGTAGTCCCGGAAGAAGGGGACCGTCCCGGGCTGGCGCGAGGCGAAGACGTATGCGGCGGTGCCCTCGTTCGCGTACCCGAGGTTGTTGACGGCGTTTTGGAACTCGCCGTGGTTGGCGGTGTAGAAGTGGTCTGTGAAGTGGGCGTTGAAGGCGCGGAACCAGGGTATTGCGCTTCGGGGGTCGGCGCAACGCTGTGGGGCGCCGGCGCGGGCCTGAGGACAGATAGTGGTCAATATCCCTCACGATACATGGTAGGAATTTGTGTGGTTCTCACCTCGAGGTTGGGAGAGGCCAGGACGGAGCCAGCGGCGAGGAGAGAAGTGACAATGACGGAGGTGGTGAATTTCATGTTGAATTGGTAAGAGGGTGATGGTAATAATTCCTGGCTCTTATATAGAGTATTTTCTTTTGAAAAGGAGGTGCAGGTTTATGTTTTGGGGCGCATGAGAAACCTCGTATCCAAGTAAAGGAGGTATTGACTCACAGGCCCGAGAGACCAAGATAAATGGCCAACGGAAATATTAGGAGGCTCATCTAGAGACTCAGCGCTCAGTTTTGGCAAGACATCATGATTAACTTGGGCATCGTGAGGAGCAAAAAGTGAGATGTTGCATGAGGGAAGAGGGGAGAGGTTTTTACACACTCTGGGAATGTTCAGAGGATTTTCAATATAGGAGTCTGGAACTGAAGATGTGAGATAGATCTAATCTCACGTCGCGCTGGGTCTATTAATAGATCATCCCCCTCTTGCCAGATCACGATCACGATGGCGTTCCACAACGACTTGGCGCTCGATGAGGCGTTGGACGCGCTCGATCCCCTCCGGCACCTCATGCATGAGCAAGACTCCTCCTCTTCTCACTCTTCAACCTCATCACGGTCCCCATCGCCATCGCCTTCCCACCACGCCAAAACCACCGCGCTCCCACTACTCCCGAAGCAGCGCCGCACCGTCCACAACGAGACACTGCATCTCGAGTTCGCGCATACCAGTACAGGCGCTGAGGCGGAGCAGAGACCACCGATCGCGATCACGCTTGTAGTCGATGCTGGGCCGGGGTGTGGTGGGATCGCATGGCCCGCCGGCGAGGTGCGCATAGCCTACGTCGGTGTGCTTTGAGTGTAACTCAACGCGAGGCTACGATTACACACAGGTGCTCGCGCGCTACCTGGTGCAACGGGGTGCGGCGTACGTACGCGGGCGCACGATCCTCGAGCTTGGGAGCGGGACGGGTCTCGTCGGACTCGTTGCGGCGAAACTTGCGCACTCCGACGCCAGTGCCGGTGATGGTCATGTGTGGATTACGGACCAGGCGTGCGTCACCCTCTGTAAGATTTAAATGGATTAACCATAGCATGAAACAGCCCGCTCTTGGATATCATGCGGCGGAATACACGAGAGAACGCGCTCGAGGAGCAAGTTAGTGTTGCCGAGTTTAACTGGTATGGCGTTGCTATCCTTATTTAAATTTTGCCTTAACCTATACACTAGGGGAACGCCGCTACCTGTGGACATACCGGTGCCAGACCTCGTGCTCGCAGCAGACTGTGTGTACTTTGAGCCAGCGTTCCCATTGCTGGTGCAGACGCTCGCGGCGCTGGTCGACGCCCGGGAAGATAGGGGCTCACGGGGAGAAACAGAAGTGCTGTTCTGCTACAAGAAGCGGCGCAAGGCGGATAAGAAGTTCTTTTCGCTACTGCGTAAGAGCTTTACATGGACCGAGGTGCGTTGCGCGGAATAATATCTTTTGGTGGATGCTGAGGGCTTGGTGCATACTCTAGGTTGCGGACGACCCAGAGCGAGAAGTGTATGCGCGCGAGGCGATTTCGCTGCTTAGACTGGTGCGGCGGGAGACAGGCCGGAGGAACCACAAAGAGGTATGATGAAGAGCAGTATGTTGAACATTATCGAAATACAATATGTAAGGAATTGTCGTAGCGCCGTGTAAATGAAGCTGTAGCTTGAAGCGATACAACGCGCGCCTGGAACAGGTCCATATGTGCGTCTATGGATATAAGTAAATTATTTCACGTTGCGATAGTTTTAATCTGTAATTGGTGTTTGACTTGGGCATAAGAGAGAAGCAAGGCACGTACCTGGAGCCCATGAATACCCTCTATCTCTTCCTTGAGAGTCTCATTGACGAGCTTGTGCTGCTTGACAATAGAGAGACCTTTGAAGGCGTCGCTCGCAATGGTGATGGCGTAAAAGGAGCCACAACCACCTAGTATTAGACACTAGATTAGAGGAAGTATGCTGCCGCAGAAATGAAGCGTACCGGAGACGTCCTGGACCTTGAGCTGCGTGGGGGAGAACTTTGCGGTGAGTTTGGCGACAATGAGGTCCTCGCCCTGGAGTGGTGGGGCGTCGCTGCGACGGGCAGTCGACGCGGTGAATGCGCGCGCGGTGGCGGCTGGGCGGACGAGGAGACGGCGAGGAAGGAGAGAGAGCATGGCGAGTCTGGAAAGTTTGTCAGCGACTCCGAGTCGAATCTGGGCGGCGGATCGGCACCTCGATCATAAATTCTGAGCTCGTTTTCTCGGCGTCGACCACTGTCTGCCATGCTGTGGCGCGTTCTCTCCAACGCGCTGAGGCCGTCGCCGTCGTTGCTGCTGAGGCCAGCGCTGTCTGCTCGCCAGTTTAGGCCCAACAACTTCCGTCCTGCGTCCCGTCTGCAGTCTCTGCTCTCCTCTGCTTCCAAATTCCGCACCTTCACTTCTAGCGTTCCAAAGCCCAAACCTGCAGCTACACAGGCCCCTCCAGCTCCCGTACACCTCCCTGTTCTTGCTCCACGCTCCGTCGGAATATGGCTCATGGTCTCCTCCACCCTCGTTTTCGCTATCATCGTCGTCGGCGGCGTGACTCGTCTCACTGAGTCTGGCCTTAGCATCACGGAATGGAAACCTATCACTGGCATCCTCCCACCGCTCTCCCAGCAGGAATGGGAGGCCGAGTTTGACAAGTACAAAAAGACACCCGAATTCAAAATGTACGTCCCTCGAGCTGACTTCAAATCCAACTCACTAACCTAGCACAGGCTCAACTCCTCTGCCACCCTCGACGACTTCAAGTTCATCTTTTCTATGGAATGGGGCCACCGCATTCTCGGCCGCCTCATCGGTGTTGTCTTCGTCGCGCCCCTCTGCTACTTTGGAATCCGCAGACAGATCTCCCGCACTGCCTTCACCCGCCTCTTCGGCCTCGGCGCGCTTATCGGCGCCCAGGGCGCTCTAGGATGGTACATGGTCCAGTCCGGCCTCGACAACGCGCTGCTCGACTCCCCCGGCGCCGTGCCCCGTGTCTCTCAGTACCGCCTCGCCGCTCACCTAGGCCTAGCGCTTACGCTGTACGCCGGTATGTTCGGTGCAGGCATGGCTGCGATCAAGGACTGGAAGTTTGCGCGAGGCGCTAGCTGGAGCGGAGTCGATCCCAAGGCGACCTCGGAGCGTATCTTCGCGCTGCTCAAGAACCCATCCGTACGCGCGTTCAAGATCCAGGCAACGGCACTCACTGCGCTCGTGTTCCTCACCGCGCTTTCTGGTATGTCTCCGTCCTGCACCATGACTCTGTAGAGTGTACTCATCTCCGTAGGCGCGTTCGTCGCGGGTCTCGATGCGGGTTTGCTATATAACGAGTTCCCGCTAATGGGTGGTCGCCTCGCGCCCCCTACCGACGAGCTTTTCTCCCCGCACTACGCCAAGGCAGCAGACAAGTCTGACCTCTGGTGGCGCAACATCTTTGAGAACCCTACCACCGTCCAATTCGACCACCGCGTCCTCGTACGTCCCTCCCACTCTCCCCCCGCCCTTCCCATTAACAAGTAGCGCTCGCACAGGCTACCACGACGTACATCAGCACCCTGCTCCTCTGGGCTGCCTCCCGCCGCCCCACGCTACGCGCCGCGCTCCCGCCCGCCGTGCGCACCGCCGCGACCGCTGCGTTCGCGATGGCGAACGCCCAGGTGCTCCTGGGCATTTCGACGCTGCTGTACCTCGTGCCTGTGCCACTTGCCGCTGCGCACCAGGCGGGCAGCGTTATGCTGCTGAGTGCGATGTTGCATTTGCTGGTCACGCTTAGGAGGCCCGGGGCTGCGGCGAGGGCATGGAGGGCCGCACAGGCGTCTGTGGGAAAGAAGGTTTAGGCGCGAGAGTGATTTAACAACTTGGATGGTATTGAATGATGCTAGAGATCTCCCCAACTCACTTCTAAAAAGACTAGCCTTCGCTAATACAGTACTATAATTCGTCAACCCGTAGATTTAACGCCGACGCCACATATATTCTGGATAACCACTTTCAGTACAAACGACCCAAATACCATCGAGATTTGAAGAAGCGTCCTGCACTGCTTCAATGTTCAACTAAATATAGAAAATACAACTCACCTGAACATCAGGGATTCTGTCTGAGCGCAAAATCTATTGAACCTGTATACCCTGCCCTCGGCGCGGCTAGAGCCGATTACACTGAAGATATTATTATTATGTGAGTTTTCCAATATCAGTGGTCCGTGACGTCGGCTTGCCAGAAGCTAACGCCACTGTCTTAGCACACATAGTAATTGGAGCTCGGAGGATCGCATTGGTAGGTTATAACAATTGGGTGCCACACCGTCGAGTGGATTCCAAATGATTCTATTCAAGTAATCAAGAACTTCAGATTTTTTTTTTTTTTTCCTTTTTCAAAAAGAGGTACCAGTGTAAGTAAGGTAAATGTTTGCCACGGAGTTTCAAATTACTCCCTCTTAAATAGGCTCCCGCGCTCATACTACCCTTACTAGTATCAGCGCTGTTAAATAACTCTATAATCGACTTGGCTACTGTTCTTCGGTCGCAAGTGAGGCCATGCCGCCTCCCCAGCTTCCCTCTCGAAACATGTGCGGCGGGCGTTCTTGTTGTAACTCTGGATATTATCGACTGGCAGCCGTCACGGTATACCGGCCCTCGCGATTGAAGGGTTGTATAAGGTCCCGAGAATAGAAAACCAGCTGATGGCGCGGATATTTAATTATCCGCTGTGACCCATCGGCGGCCGAAGTTGCCCTTAAACGACGAGCGCAGAGCTACTGCAAGATGTGCAGATTTCCAGAGGTAGCCAGCAACGTCATCGAACTCTTGTCAGCGCCACCTTTGATATCATGACTGCCGGGAACAGACGTACAATCGAGGCTTCTTCCACGGATACTTAGCCGTCCTTTGTGTTTAAAAGGCCAGCAGTAAATTCGCAGTGCCTAACTCTTGACATGGATCGTCTCCTACTACTTGGGTCGGCTGTTATCATAGCCACCACGCTATACTTGATTTCAAGCCTGTTCGATGCCTGGAATAACAGGCGAAAGGTGAAAACTTGAAGGATATTTATCAGTTAACTTTTTGCTCACTGATTGATACCTGAATCATTTACAGCTAAGCAAAATCCCGGCTGTTGGCCCGTCTGGTGTTTTGTCTTCGTATATGGGCGCCTATAGATTTATCTACCATGGGCGCGACATGATCCAAGAAGGATACGACAAGGTCGGATGAGCATTACACGCGTTCTTTTCTTTTGACTCACATGAACTCGCTAGTACCGCGGCGGGGCGTTCAGAATTCCTGGTATCTCTAAATGGACAGTAGTCATCAGCGGCCACAAAATGGTGGAAGAACTTAAAAAGGCTCCAGACGAACATGTTTCCTTCTTGGAAGCTGCTGCAGAGGTATATCGCTCTTTTATCGGCCATGTTCTTTTTCTGACAACTATCCGTGATTTTTATAGTCAATCCAGATGGTTCATACCCTCGGCCCAGAAGTTTACCATGACTCGTACCATATTCCAGTTATACGGTCGACCCTCACGCGACACCTCGTCGAGTGCTTCCCTGATATGCAGGATGAGCTAGTGACAGCTTTCGCTGAACATCTTCCGCCAACCGAAGGTTATCTTTCTACAAATATTTCTCTAAAATTTTGCTCAAGATGTGAAACAGATTGGACAAGCGCAACTGTGCTTCCAACGGCTATGCAAATTGTCTGTCGCACAAGCAACCGCATGTTTGTTGGTCTTCCTCTGTGTGCGTAATTTCGGTTTCTATTATAACAACTATTCAACTTTCTGACTGGTGACTGGTAAACTTGTAGGCCGTAACCTGGACTATCGATCCATTAATATCACTTTCACGATCGATGTCATGAAAGCGGCGCAGATGATAAACCTCTTCCCGAACATTCTCAAACCGTGCGTTTTTTCTTCTTTCTCCCTGGCGCGTCAAAATGCACATTTTCCCTTGTAGACTTGCTGGTCGTTTCTTCAGTAATGTTCCAACGACCGTAAAGCGCGCGATGCGCCACCTAGAGCCGATTATTCTTGAGCGATTACATCAGGAGGAGCAATATGGCAAAGAATGGCCCGGAAAACCTGTAGGGGTTTTTTTTATTTTACAGAACTCTCAATTCCACTGACCCATTTAACATTTAACACCTTTGATTTGACTAGAACGACTTCCTCAGTTGGCTCATAGATCTCTCCGAAGGAAACCAGCGTACCCCTCGTGAGCTTACAATGAGGGTTTTGGCAACGAATTTCGCTGCAATTCACACCACGTCAATGGTAGGTGGAACCTTTTATTCTTGAACGTGTTCTGAACGATTAATCCCAGGCTTTCACACAAGCCCTCCTGAACCTTGCGGCATATCCCTCCCATGTCCCAGAAATGCGGGAAGAGGTTGAAGCTCTCATCAAGGAGGACGGGTTGACCAAGGTCTCGCTGAACAAGATGCGCAAAATCGACAGTTTTATCAAAGAATCAATGAGGCTTGGGAATGGTACCGCTGGTCAGATGCTACCTTTTTCGATGGATTTCAGGTTTATTGATTATCAAATTATAGTCTCCATGCAAAGGAAACTCCTGAAGGACTTCACATTTTCTGATGGGACATTCGTCCCGAAAGGACACACCATCGCTGTCGCCAATTTCGCCACGCACCGTGACGAGGTGAATATAGATTCTGCCGCAAAGTCTCCTTTCATAATATCTAAACGTGGCAAATCCGTAGGAGAACTACACCGATCCTAATATTTTCGATGGTTTCAGGTTCTCCCGCATGAGCGATAAAGAGAACGAAGCCTTCAACAGGCACCAGGCGGTCGCGCTTGGTTTAGACTACATAGTCTTTGGAAATGGACGCCACGCATGGTGAGATACTATACCAAGCACTAGATAATGCGCCATAGCCGAGCTCTGACTTTGCTCGACTTCCTTCTAGCCCTGGTCGTTTCTTTGCGGTCAATGAGCTCAAAGCGCTTCTGGTCCACGTCCTTCTCAACTATGACGTTTCGCTCAAAGAAGATACCGAGCGACCTAGTGATCTGTGGCACAGTTACAGATCTGCTCCTGACCCGAAAGCAGCAGTTATGTTCAGGAAACGATGTGCCTAGTAATGGCTTATTTCGGGACACGGCAGGAATGAGTACCCTCTAGCTTTGAATGTTGAATGATGAAATCCTGTTGATTTGTGATAACTCTTTTGGCTTTATTTTTGATAAGCGGCCGTCTGAATGAATATATGTTCATTTTAACTTACTCTTTTTAGATGCTAGATGTGGAAGTCTTAATTGAACACAACATGTCATGGCATGTGGGGGATAATATCACACTTGCGTTTATGGGCCGTTGCGCGCATGGTTGTATGTGATTTGCTTTCGTTAGTGAATTCAACTGCGGCGTTCAGAAAACACCGCGGCCCAGTAAAGGGGATAACAATAAATTTAAAAGCAGTCATGATAGCGAGGCTTGGTATTCAAATAGACACATTTTAGGTGTTGGTTCTAGCGAACATGAAGACATAGTGATGAAAATCCATGGACAGAATAGACAGCAAAATCAGCTTCAACTTGTTGCTAAAACACCACTATGTAATTAACATGGGCTAAAGCAATGATGTCAGATAAGCATCACCTTTGTGTCAAGTGCTCACCTAGCATTATTTTACTCATCACGACTGAGTACTGAGTACTGAACGTTCAACGCTCAGATAGAAACCATTTTGGTTCACCCATGAAACCTTCTTGCTGCATGATCTCACGGAGTGCTGCTAATTCTTCCTCTTTTGGGATATGTTCATTATTGGGCCAGTCACATACTACCAAAGCAGCAAAGACAGTCGTTGTGTCTGCCTCGCCATTGACCTTGTACTCGCCGTCTTCTGGGACTGAGAAGTGTTTTGAGTTCCTGATCTTTGTGCATAGCTTGGCGAGGTGGAAATAGGCCTTCTGGATTTGTGTTATTCCCTGATAAAGCAAATCTTCACATCCCATCAGGAACAGGTAGAATCCGATGTCCGTACTGGCGTAATTCTGCGATGTCGAGAGGAAAGCCGTAGAGGAAACCCCGTTTGTATGGGTCTCTGGCGCGGTAGAATGATATACGGCTACCTGTACGCGGGATAGCTGATTGTGTATAAGTGAGAGGCCAACGGTCACTCCAACAAGACAACACGTACACATTGAATTGGATTGTTGGCGCTATGTAAAAGGTGAGGACGATTGTAGAATACTTGGTGATCTTGATCGAGGAAATGATAGTGACAGTGACAGTCTAAATATGAGAACTTGAACGGCACTTTATACACTAGACTTGACATTTCGTACGTCGTTCAGATTATAATCTGAATAAGCTTCAAAGATGTCCCTTGTTAGTCAAAGAGAAGCAAGAGAAAATATTTCCCTGAATAAGATACGAGGTTAGATGAAAAGTAGAAGAGACAGAATTTTCAACGTTGAATACAAAAGTACACTTCTGCATAAACTGCGAACTCATCACCCAGCCATCTGCACATCCTCATCACCCGCGGCTGCTGGAGCGGGAGCTGCCGCACCCGTATCCTTAGGAATCATGGTATCAAGGAAGGGTTGTACGACGTCGCCCTCAAGAATACGGAACGGGCCACTAGGTGGCACGTTCGTCTCGTGCGCGCTCGCGGGGCCGACAAGTCCGATCGAGGTGTTGTTAATCGTAAGCTCTTTGTCTTGTTGTAGAGTCTCGCGCAGCGCGTGGAGGCCGTGGCGGATTAGGTCTTCCAGAGATGCTGGTGGATGGCGACATTACGGATGAATAGAAGAAGTAGACGGCAAAGTTGGGCGACATGTGAGCTGAATGTGTCCGTCAGAGATAGATCAGGGGAAGCGCACCATCCTCAAAGCTCTCGTAGTGTTTCTCAAGATAGGTCTTAGCACTCTGGCTACGTGCACCGATCGACATCGCGTAATACTCGTAAGAGTTACCAGATGGCGAGAACTCGTATAGGTGCGGCCCTGTCTGGTCTTGTCCGATGACGAGGAAGCCCACACCATATGGGCGGCGGCCATACTCCTGTGTGTTTACCTGTGCCTCTGAACGAGGCGCGATGGAACGGAACGTGAGCCAAGGGCATACGCGGAGTATATGAATAGAGGTAGAACATACTATCGGCGATGGTAGAAACGAGACGATTTACGGGGATAGGGCGATTGAAGACCATTTTCGAAGACATAGCTTGTTGGCGCATGAAGTTACTGCCATGAAAAGTAAGCGTGATTGCTTGTTTCATCGTCGCGAACCTCACCTCAAAACACGGGCGTCGGAAGTCAAGCCCGCAATAGCAATCCCGACGTGTTCATCTATGCGGAACATCTTTTGCTGGTACGACGCCAGTTCACCAGTCGATCGCTAACAAACCGTCGAACGGATGATCAATCTAGATTTTCTTCCCCGGACCTCCATCGCAGGCCACATGAGCATATAAACGTACCTTCAAAGCCAGAAGGACCGAGTGTGTCTTTGAGCGTAGCCCGACTGCTGCCGAGCCCTGTTTCACGGCCTCCAGAGCATACTCGACTTGGTGCAAACGACCTTGCGGCGAGAAAACAGTGTTGTCAGAATCGTATGTGTTCCGGAACTGAATATATTTATTACAGGCACGTCAGTAAGCTTTTGTGTATAAGCTTGGGGGTCGCACCATAGTTGTGGATTAAGAAAGTCGAGATGAGCGTAATCTCTTTACGGGTGACGCGTCGTACAAGCCCTCGGCGTTAACCGCGCATGACTTTTCTTATCGCCGAGTAGTGTTAAAGTTTTCTAGAGGCAATTCATTTCCTAGTTCGTAGTTTACTTGCCAAAAAGCGGATCGTAAGTTACTGTACTATAAGGGGTTCAAAAATAACAAAAGGGTGCTCAGTACACTACCTGCCCTTCTTCTCTACTCGCCACTCTTTGAATATACCATCTAGACTCTTGTACACAAGGTGCGACGGCAGACACCTAATGATCTCGCCAACACGCTCCTCAACCTCGGCCTTACCCTTGTCCCCAACTGCCTTCTTTGCGTACTCCACCGCCATGCGGAACATCGCCAGCACCGCAAGGGAGACGTGGGTCTGCTGCGCGCCATGCGCCGAGCCCTGTGATAACGCTGAAAGCAGCGGCCCAGATATGCTCGGTGCAGAGATGGCGGGTCCAGACTGGTATGAAGCCGTAGCACGCTCACCTCGCACGAGGCGAAGTAAAATTTCAAGAATATTATCCGTCTCCGTCATGTGAGTTTTTAGGAACCGCTGCCGCTCGTTAGGCACTCCCGCAGGCGAATTGGCTGCCCATCCATCCAGGATTGTCCAGATCGTAGGTGGCTATGTAGTATCAATACCCTTAGAACTTTACGCAGAGAATGAGTGTACTCACGGGATCAGGATCAACAACTTGGATCTTCTTCTCCCAACCCTCGGCAGCATCCCCAGCGACCCAGAACATGCGTCCAAACATACTCTTGAGCCACTCCTGAATATCGCCAGATTTAGCCCACTTGGGCTCGGAAAGGGGACGGGCAGTTTCCAGGTAAACAAGCAGCGTTAACGTCGATGGTATCTGTAGTTTTGAAAACGGGGGAAGTGTAACATCAGACTCGGACTCGTCACGAATAGTTTGCAGAGGGAGGTAAGATTTTGTCAGGTCCGAAAGACCTTCAACCTGGAATTGAAAGTTGAGAAACTGTTATAATAGGAGGATGAAGCAAGAGCATACCAGAATTCCTTTTAAGCCGTCGTGTCCTTCTTTGACGATGTTCAGAAGAACTTCAATGCGGCCGTCCTGCCTGAACAACTTGAACGACTCTACCACTTCGGCGTCGACAACCAGACGCCGGTTACCCCCAGCGTACGATATTGACAACCGATTAGCGGAAGGAGTTTTGCCTTTGAGCTCGGGCTTGACCACAGGGGCGGTGGGCGAGTCCCCGCAAGTCGATGTCGATGATGTTGACAGAAGTGTATTCGACGTCGGAGGGGACGCAGGTGGCTCCGGAAGGTGGTCCATTTCTTGGGTCATGTCAGGGTCACCCGTTTGGGTTCGCGTCTCGTCCTGTTCATCGGTTTGTTCATTCAGCGTGGTGAGAGAGCTATCTTCAGGCGGTGGCAGTGTAGAGTCGGCAGATCCGATGTCGAGCAATGTGGGCTCGACAGAGACAGCGAGCAGTGACTTGATAGCGCCTTTGACTTGTTTTGGCGAGAACGGAGGAACCGGGTTTGGAATAAGGACCTGCGTGTCGGGTAATCCAGAATGATCAGCGTCAGCAGCTTTTTCCCCACTGTGAATGAGAGACATGTGTGAGGGACAAAACGCGGAATGGAAGTGGCAGCATATACGGACACAGATGGAACAGAAGACGCATTATGCGACGACGCGATAGAATCGGAAATAGAAGACTCAGGCGGAGGCGCGGGCTCGGACGATGCAGGCGCGCTGCTTTCAGCGGCAGGCGCCAATGCCGGTGCCGGCGCGGATTCAATGGCGGCACATTCGTCTGTAATGACCACAGCCGTCTCAGCAACCTCAGCTGGTGCTTGCGCCACTACAGGCGCAATATTCGCGCCGGCACCATCATGGGCAGCATTAGTCTCATGGTCGGTAGCACCGTCAGTCCTTGCCTCGCCAGCCTCCTCGGGAGCAGCAGTAGCGCTGCCATCCGCGGCCCACATGTCAACATCACCAAGCATGCCTTAAGAGAGCGAAATGTTAGCAGTGTGCGCGCAAGGGCGGCTCTCCGAGATGGAGGACTGGCCACACCAAAGCAGTGTTTCAAAATAAAAATTGGATAATAACTCACAGTTACCGTCAGATGTTTGGGACATGCTCTGGGATTGTAAGGCGACTTCAATGAGATCATCGTCGTTGTCAGTTGGTTCCACGATCTGGGTTACATGTCGCTCTTCATCATCCTCTGCGTCATCCTGAGCAGTGTCCCGCTCTCCCTCGACATCCTCTCCCCCTTCTACAATTGCAGCCATTAACCAATCTGCCTCACTGGGCGTTTCTGTGTGGGTTACACTAGCAGCAACACTGGACTCTGCGCTCATGCCCCTCATTTGCGGAGGCGGGGGGCGTGCTCGTTCCTCCTCGATGTCCCCATCATCGTCCTCCAGCTTCTTGCGTTTACCCTTCCGTGAGTCTGATGGTGTGGCGCCAAACGTGAACGACGAGGAAGGTGAGGTGTTGTGTGGGATAGGACGCGAGTCATCGGCAGTGACAGGGGTGTGGAAGTATATGCGAATCCTAGAGGGAGGAGGTGTGTGGGCGTTGGCCTCGAATGATATTTGTGGTGCAGATGGTAGAGAAGTCTCCGGGGCAGCGGGAGCTGCAGAAATCGGCCCAGGTGGAGGCACATCCGCTACGATAGGGCTGGTCGGTTCATCGGGTTGCGTTTCGACTTGACTTTGCGTTTGAGTCTCTGGTTGGGATGGTGGCTGTATCACAGGCTGTGTAGATGAATCTTCTGCCGCCAGTTGCGAGGGAATAGGCTCTTCGTCCATTGTTTCCTCTTTCACATCGGTCTTTGCTGCATGAAGGGGTTCTGAAGCATCTTGCATAGGGCGCTCCGCTATTGGTTCGATTTTAACGGTTGGGGCAGGGAGGACACCCCAGGTCCAAGAAATATCGCGAATCTCGAGCCCAACAATCTTGAAGTCAGTGAGGGTGCGGCGATTTTCGTCTTTTTTGCCGGCATTGCCGAAGCTCGACGACTGGCCGTCTCTAGAAGTAAATGATGCATCGTGCCTAGTCCTATTAGACCCCGAATGTTGACCACCACGACCACGGAAGGAACCTCCTCCCTGGTTATTATATCCGCCGCCAGACGCACCACCCCTGCGGTTTTGGTAATCTTGCTTCCCACCAAAGTTACCGCGCGATCCATGCCCCCTCAATGGACCCGAGTTTCCTCCACCTCTTGGCCCCCCTGAAGCGGTACCACTTCCTCCACCAATAAAGCCACTTCCGCCTCCTCGACCTCGACCTCCAGCCATTGCCCCACGTGCACCTGACATAGGCGCCCCGCGCCCTCTTTGGGCGACTCCTGCTGGACCTCCTCTCCCACCCATTCCACCTCTCCCTGGACCCATGGGTATATGATTCATCCCCTGAGGCGCGCCACCGCGTCCAGGACCCTGTGGACCCGCATATGGTCCGGTGGGTAGCGAGGGTGGGGGCTGAAACTGGGCCTGGGGCGGCGCTGTGTGATGCTGGTTCTGGTTGTGCCGATTAGAATTCGGGCCATCGAAGCGCTGCCTTTTCGCGGGGGGCAGGTGCTGAGGGGGCGTGTGCTGCAGTTGATGGCGCTGTTGAGGTGGGAGCTGCTGTTGCTGTTGCTGTTGAAGATGTTGCGGGAAGAACTGCTGCTGGGGTTGCTGAGGCTGGGGATGCGGGTATGCCTGCGTCATGGGTTGAGGTGGAGCAACGAGGGGCTGAGGAACATATTGCTGAGGGTACCCAGCCGCTGGCTGGTATGGGTTGTAGCCCGGCTGCGTCGGTGGTTGAGGTGGAGGTTGGGCGATCGGAGGAGGTGGGTGGTGATACTGTTGCGCCTGAAGCTGCTGGAGTTGCTGCTGCTGCTGCTGGCGCTGCCATTGGCTGCCATATCCGTAGTTGGCATATAAGGCACTCTGCTCAGGGGGTGGTCGTGGAGGTTGGGGCGGGGGCTGAGGAGGAGTCCACTGGGGAGTGTATTGCTGCAAAGCTGGTGGCTGCTGGTGCTGGGCGGCAGCAGCAGCCCAGTAAGCAGAATAATCTGGCTGGGCAGGCTGAGGAGGGGGAGGGCCTGGAGGCAACGGAGGCTGCTGGGGCGTGTAGCTTGGCTGAGGAACGAATGGATTTTTGTTCATTTTTAATTTGGATTACAACGCGTTGAAACGTCGGTGAGCATAAAGCTTTTGCAGGAAAATCAGACTTGAAGTTGAGGGAAAACTAGTAGAAAACTCACTGTATATCGTAGCGGGTGTTATACAGAAACTTACCGCGCCTCGTATCGACTCTTGGCAAACGTAACGAGTGAGCAGATATTTTTACAAGTTGGTAGGTAAAAGTGACAAGTCGTGTTGAAACTCCGATCCAAATCCCGATCATCACCCTTCAGTATTTCTCCTCCGGCGGCGCAATCCCTCGAGGGGCACCAGGTAATCGAGGCGCGAGGTCCTTTGCCTGCGCTGCCTGCCTCCGCTTGCGGTGCTCGGCTTGTCGCACTGCGCACTATCAGCCACCATTTCCCTACACCTGTAGCAGCACTCACTCGCAAAAAAATCTCTGTGCAGGGCGTATCGCTCATGGGTAGTGGGTGGAGTCTGGGGCGTCGAGATTGATCCTAGCATCTTGGGCGACTTTGTATCCTCACGCTTGTCCTTGTTGTCCCCATCCTCTTTGTCCTTATCCATATTCTTGTCCTTCTCCTTCTCCTGGTCCTTATCTTTTTCTTTCTCGTTTTCTTTCTCCTTCTTCTTCCTCTGTTTCTCCTCCCATTCCTCTTTGACCCTGGCAATTTCCCCGTCCGTCACTCCCATCTTCTTTCCTCCACCCGACCCTTCCGCTACTCCTAGAATTGATGCAAAGCCCCGATCTGCGAGATGACCCGGACAGGTATACAGGAAGTCGCGCGTATCGATCGTGGCCAGTACCGTCGTAGTTGGTTTATAGCAAACAAAACAAGCCTTTGGCGTTCCCGCAGTCTATGCCAGTGCCTTCATGAATGCGTCCAGCAATGCCACGTTGTGGTCACTTACGCGCTTGTAATAGACGTTGCTGAACGACATGATAGTCGAGAACTGGTGGCGATCACGGCGCTGATTAGATTGTCAGATTTACGGCCACGACCTCCGCCGTCCCTTATGTTTTCAACAAAACGCGCCTCGACATGAGCAGTGAATACCCGGGTCATCAATCTACTCTGCACACGACCCCGCAACGTTTCTCGTCCCTTGTTTCAATGATATTCACTTCGGAATGGTCCGGGCCAATCGGTCACGTATTGCGGTGTGCAACGGAGTTTGAAACTTCAATCAAAATATCATCGGGTTTGGGGCGGTTCTTGTCTCAACCCTCCATCTCAAAAGGTCGGCGCTCATCCTACTCTGCATTCCCTTTGCTCACCGTATCGTCCCTACAGTCCAAAACTAGTTCAAAAAAATATAAAAAACCTTTTATATCCTTCCGGTTGTGTTGTTGTTGTCACTTCGTGTGCGTTTCTCCATATCTATGCTTTTATACATCATTCATCTAGCTTTCCTCTTGTACAGTCGCAAAAAAGTCACAGAAAACAGTAACGACCCCAAAACCCTAGAAAACCCTTACTCAGAATATGTCCTCTCCTGCCGTCGCTCAGCCCGAGTTGGTGTCCCAAATTGCTCCTGAGGCCCTCCCTCAGATGCCTACCCCCGCTCCGTACAACCCTGCTCCTCAGACTGTAGCGCCTGCTCCATCTGCGTCCCTCTATGTCGGAGAACTTGACCCGACAGTTACCGAGGCTATGCTCTTCGAGATCTTTAACATGATTGGTCCAGTTGCCAGGTGCGCCCACCGTCAATTACAGTGAAGACGAACCTAACCCTCTCTGCCTTACAGCATTCGTGTCTGCCGTGATGCAGTCACTCGTCGCTCCCTGGGTTACGCTTACGTTAACTATCTCAACACTAACGACGGTATGTTACAGCAGCCGTATATTCTATATACAATCTAATATCAAAATCTAGGAGAGCGCGCACTCGAGCAGCTCAACTATTCGCTGATCAAGAACCGTGCATGGTACGAAAAAAATTTCTGCGAAATCGCCCATCATCTCATCGTGTGCCATCTTTCAGCCGGATCATGTGGTCTCAGCGTGACCCGGCCCTCCGAAAGACTGGCCAAGGTAACATCTTCATCAAGAACTTGGATGAGCAGATCGACAACAAGGTATGTAGTTTTCTCCGTTTCGACCCTTTCATTTTCTCAAGGGAATCCATAGGCTCTCCACGATACCTTTGCCGCCTTTGGCAACGTCCTGTCCTGCAAGGTTGCCACTGACGAGCAAGGCCGCTCCAAAGGATACGGTTTCGTTCACTATGAGACTGCCGAAGCTGGTGAACACGCCATCAAGGCTGTCAACGGCATGCTACTCAACGACAAGAAAGTCTACGTAGGCCTCCATATCTCGCGCAAGGTTTGTTTGCCATCAATCGACAAATTTGACGAAAAATAACCAATGATCCCGCAGGAGCGTCAATCCAAGCTGGATGAGATGAAGGCCCAGTTTACCAACCTTTATGTCAAGAATCTTGACCCAGCGATGACGCAGGAAGAGTTTGAAAAGTTGTTCCAGCAATTCGGCACCGTCACTTCGGCCCTCATCACCGTAGATGACGATGGTGTCAGCAAGGGCTTCGGATTCGTTAACTATGAGAATCACGAAGAGGCGCAAAAGGCTGTCGATGAGCTCCACGACTCGGAACACTACGGCAAGAAGATCTTTGTCTCGCGTGCCCAGAAGAAGGCCGAACGGGAGGAGGAGCTTCGTCGCGCCCACGAGCAGGCTAAACTGGAGAAACTCAACAAGTACCAGGGTGTAAACCTTTACATCAAGAACCTCGAGGACGACGTTGACGATGAGAAACTTCGCGCCGAGTTCGAACCCTTCGGCACTGTCACTAGCTGCAAGGTCATGCGCGACGAGAGGAACATCTCCAAGGGCTTCGGCTTCGTGTGCTTCGCCACCCCGGATGAGGCGACAAAGGCCGTTGCAGAAATGAACAACAAGATGATCGGCACCAAACCGCTCTATGTCTCACTCGCTCAGCGCCGCGAGGTTCGCCGCCAGCAGCTTGAGAGCCAGATCGCCCAACGCAACCACATCCGTGCCCAGCAAGCTGCTGCAGCCGGTATTCCGGGTGGTTACATCAACGGTCCCATGTATTACCCCCCTCCTGCGCCTGGTTACCCTCCCCAAGGCCGTGGCATGATGGGCTATGGCCAACCTGGCATGATGCCTCCTCGTGGTGGTGCACGCTACCCGCCTCCCGCTGGTATGCCCGTCCCTGGATATCCCCAAGGTCCTCCTCAGGCGTACGGCATGCCTGGCTACCCCGCGCGTGGCCCTCCTCGCCCACCGGTCGGCCGTGGCCCCGGATCCCCCACAAACTCCACCATCCCCATTCCCCGTGCCAACGGCCCCCCTCCCCCTGTCAACGGTGCTGCCCCCCGCGCTCCTGGTCAAGCTCCTCCCCAGGGACGTGCGCCCCCTCCCCCGAGTGCCCCGGCTCCCAATGGACGCCCTCAACAGCAGCCCGCTGGTTACAGCAATGGGAAGCCCGCTGCACCCGGCCCCCGCGGTCCCCCTCCTCCTGCTGCAGCGCCTGTCCCCCCTGCGCCGATTCCTGCCGCACCGGAGGTCCCTACGATCACCGCCGAGCAGCTCGCTGCTGTGACCCCAATGGAGCAGAAGCAGATGCTCGGTGAGGTCATCTACCTCAAGATTGCTCCGTGAGTCTCTCATTCGCCTTAATCTATCAATGCACACTCATGTCCGTCCCTTTTTTCAGTGAGCAGCCCGAGCTGGCAGGCAAGATAACTGGTATGCTCCTCGAGATGGACAACTCAGAGCTGCTTCACCTTCTTGACGATGTCGATGCCATGAGCGGCAAAGTCAACGAGGCGCTTGCAGTCCTGAACGACTTCAAGCAGCCTGCTTAAGCGCGCTCCTTGCCAGTGCTAGAGTGTGATGGTTTTGATTTGAGATGGAGTGGTTATGCTTCCCCCTTTGGACCGACTGTTCTGCGACATCGGCTCCGTCCTTTCTTTATGCGTGCGTTAACTATGCTTCAGATATGGGTGCTACGGTCATGGGCGATGTGTGCTGCCAGAGACTGCTACATATTTTTAGGGTTTTGGTGGTCGTTCAACTTTCATCCTGTACTTTTGAATGAATGTCGTCAATGACTTGCCGTTATACAATTTCCAACATCGTGGATGATAATGAGTTATTGGTACCTCCAAGTTGGCATATATCCCATGACGAAATTTTGAATGGTTATAGTTTCAAAATCGTTGCGAAGAGCGCTGGTTTCGAGTACCCTTTTTTTTTTTTTTTTTTTTTTTTTTTTTTTTAACCAATTTTTTTAGCCCTTTTAATTAAATGGGGATTAAAAACGTTGTATTTAAAAAAATATGGTTTTGTCCTTTCCCGTGGTG
>JABCKI010000206.1:0-25329 GCA_018282025.1 Sphagnurus paluster | reverse complement strand
CATTTTCCATCAATATTTTACTTACGATTTTCTGTACGATTTTCTACGATACGATACACTACGTCCACGACCGATACGAACTACCTACTGGAATATACGTTGTTCCACACCTCGCTTGTCTCTCTCATCGCCCTCTTATCTCTTCTCTATTGTGCGACGACTGGTCCCCTGTTCGGTCCGGAGTGTTTTCTTGCCTTCCGTTCTCGCAGCCTCTCCGGATCCCACAACACCTTGGGGGACGAGCCAAACCGGTACCGTTCTTAAAGAATGGTCCCCTTATTTATAGAAGTCCTTTCAACCTGAGGTGAAGGCAATGTCACACGCAAAGTAGTACCTTTTGAGTACTCCTACTCAAGCGAGGGTAGAAGGATCAAAATTGGATTTTCTTCATCTGAGCAGGCTGGTTGAAAAGGCGCAAAACAATGTTTTTTTTTGTTATGTTGCACGGCTGTGGCACCTCATTCAGATTACTGTGGTTTTGAGACAGGCATAAGTATCTGAGAAATCTAAATCAGTTATGAACAGACCTTTAGGAATGGAAGATCAGAGAATGCACAGTTTGCACAGCGCAGCTGCACATATGGCGAGAGGAACAGCTTGGGGAATTCTGTTTGTTCTTCCAATGTCACCTGATGGTGACGCTTTTGTCAAAAGATTGATACAACCGCAAAACAACAGAAGCAGTTTGTTCACTTCGGACCCTTTGTCAGCATGAAATGAACATTGCCCTCAAAATTCAAATCGAACTTCGTTACAGCACTATGCAAATCGATAGAGCAGCAGTTTCATTTGCTGCTCAGGTACGTGATTTGACAAGCAGGCCTAGCTGTGAATGTGATATATCACCAACTTATAGTTATAAGAAACCGGTGATGTATCACTTCTTATAGTTATAAGACACTAGAATAATACCGCATTGATCAGGGATTGAACCAGCAACCTTGTCATCAAAAATAGCAGTATCTGGCATCATAACCACTAGACTAAGTGGGCATTGAAAATGACAACACTCAATCAATTATGTAGAGCCACTTTTTCAATTGCCCTGACCTTTTTTAATATATATACCGACTTTTCCCCGACTTTGCCCGAGCCTGCCCCCAACCTTGCCCCCGACTCTTGCCCCAACTTTGCCCCTGACTTTGCCCCTGATCTTGTCCATGTGATCTGATTGTTCCGCTAACATTTAATGCCTTCATGGCACAGTGGTTTATTGTGCATCAAGTTTCCCCTTTTTGATGGGAAGGTTGATGGTTCAATTCCCAATCAGGGATACATTAGCCGATGCTTAATTGCTCTTATAACTATAAGAAGTGATACATCACCGGTTTCTTATAACTATAAGATGGTGATATATCACCCTGCCAACTACAAGTGTGACAAGATGATGGCCGTTACTCTTAGACCGCCGATCTTGTGCACTGTACTATGCCATGACCCATGTTTGTAAGGTGTGCAATGTCTTTCGATGACACTCTTTAGCGCTCTCTGGTATATGCCTTCAGTATCCGATCGCCATGAGACGAGAGTACACGACTGTTGTAATCAGTTTGCATTGAGATCATTTATATTAAAGGGGAAATTTTACTGTGTAGCGAAACTTCGGCACAGTGGCCATCACCTTGTCGAATCATGTACCTGAGCAGCAACGGTGGCAACGCTGCTCTATCGATTTGCATAGCGCTGTATACTGATCCTAGACTATCGTTTTTGATGGATTGATCCGCCAATTCTTCCAAAATTAGATAGCCCGATGCACACCTTTTTCGTAGAATATATACTTGTGGTGCAAGCCATCAACCTCAGACAGAGGAGGCAAACACCGCTTCAAAACAAGCTGTTCTTAAAATCGAGCTTTTGAAGTCATGCTCACAACCTGTGATCATTTTTATTCTATTCAAACATACTGCGCTCTTTTACCTGTTAGAATTATTTTAGAAAAGGCAAGCAAGCATCACTTTACGCGAGAACAGCCTGCAATACATAATTCTACTTTTCTGACCTTCAGGCCTTCAGGATCAAGCGTGGTACAAATATCCTGTGACAAAATTGCACTGAAATTGAACATCACTAATAAGGACAGCTCTCTGGTGTGTTAGAATTATCGATCACCAGTACGTGCATTGGTTTGAACTAAAATAGTACAAATCCCTCATCCTTTATCGTGATAAGGATC
The DNA here is from genome assembly GCA_018282025.1 of Sphagnurus paluster. Lineage (NCBI taxonomy): Eukaryota > Fungi > Basidiomycota > Agaricomycetes > Agaricales > Lyophyllaceae > Sphagnurus > Sphagnurus paluster. The sequence continues at coordinate 23,153 of JABCKI010000206.1, read as the reverse complement.
TTACATATTCGCATCTCACTTTGACAAAGCAGGTTCAAGGGGGGCCCTGCTTCTTTCGGGACATTTCTCCTAGACCTTTTTGCTCCAAGTTCTAGCCTTGCTTGGCGGTCTACCTAACCAACGTGAGGATTATGCGTATTGACAAAATGTAAGCTTTCACGTAAGTATTGTACCCTAACATAAATTCTAGATCCCAACTATCTCGTGAAAATCACTTGCGGTTAAAAGAAGAACTAATTTAGTCTCAACACTCAAATGTTACGTGCTTTGGAGGTAGAGCACAGCGTTGAGATTTTGGATAATTGATTTCTTCTAGCTACCGGGACATTTGAAGGCTCCTCTCGGGGTTCCGAAAGATGAGAAGGGCATCGTCGTCAAGCAGATAGCTATAGATTCGGAAGTACTTTGCAGGCTTGCACCACAGCATTGTCGGCTATCAGCACGCACAGCCTTGAGAACTAATAGATATACCCATTCAAGGATTGCCACTCTTTCCCCGCACTTGATACCCACCAATTCAAAGATCGCTCGGGAGGCGTTGCAAATTTTATTGGCTCAGATTCCCTGAAGAAGAGATAATGTAGGGACTTGTATATGTCGGGTTCATGGGCAGTATGTATCTTTTGACCCACATGGTCTAGAATGATGGGTGAGAGTTTAAAGCGCCAATTGATCCATCAAATTGCATAATATGTCAAGTAAGTATAGCGTGAGTGAGGCGATGGTGAGTTTAAAATTCACTACTAGTATCGACAGATGAGTTTATGTTTCCTGTCCAGGTCATACTAGACTTGCAACATCCTATACTATTATAATAGCTCCCAAATACCCCATTCCATTCACACAATCTACCAAAAGCGCGGCGTTAGTGCTGGGCTATTTTGTATTGAGCAAGCACAAGTTTGATGGGGGCCACATGAATTTTCACAGGAAATGAGTGGGTTCCACTCATTCAGACTTGGTAAGTTTACGGCTAACGATGAGCCAGTGCGAAGACCGCAGTTCTGCCTATGCGTTTCTTGAATGATGTATACTGGGAAACCCAAATAGATGGCCACGAGTGATATAGAACTTTGATCATGGGACGTGACTCTTCCGTTGAATGATGTGAGCCATGCTATGTATTCTTGCACACGACCCAATGACATTAACCTTGAGGGGAATATCATTCTAGATCTCCAACAGTTTTTTGAGAGTAACACTGCACAGATTTTTATATTCTATCCATGAATTTATATATTAAAATGTATAATGGAAGCAAGTAGTAGTTTGATATACCAGAGACATTTGACCCTTTATTACCCCCGTTGATCTTGGCACTTGCAAGGGGATGAAAGCTAATATAGAAGCAAATAAATTTAGTACCCGGTGCCAGGTAAGAACATATTCGGTTACTGAATAGTGACTGGTGCCAGGTAGCGCCACTCCACTCGGAAAACTGGCAGCGAGCAGATACAAAGTAGATAGTAGGATGAGTGAATAAAGATATTTGATTTCCGATAATATGAAATCCTCAGAAAATATAGCTAGATGAATAGCATGTGTATAAGACTAAGCAACCTTGAATTGCGAGAGCACGACCGACGAAATATTATTTGACGTCACATCACATTTGATCCAAGGCGTGACCGTGACTCCCCCACTTTGATCCCTCCAATCACCCATGACTTGCCGATGACAGTGTCTGTAGCTCGTCAGGGAAGAGGTGCCAGTCAGGCCGAAATACTACAGTAAGTTATAAATTTATCCTTCCTTTTCTGTCAAGGCTGAGTGCACTAGCCTAACCTGTAGTATTTTCGCGCGTGGCTGAAGCCGAGGCTGGTTGGGAAGTGACTCCAACTCGAAGGAATGCTAGTATGGACGATTGCCCGTGAATTTTAATCGTGGTTCCATCAAGTTACAGATTAAATTTTCTTCAGTTACATTAGCTGTTGCCGAATTCAACAAGCGGAAAAAACCCCTGCTAGTGAGTTACTTGTGATGGCACCACCTTACTACTTATCAGCCTAATCCTTTCGATCCTCATTTCTGCTAGACATCTCTCGATCCACTCCTTTTGAAAAAACCAGTGCTGCAACACCGATCGCGATGGCCCCATACTGCGATGCCCGCCCCAACATCGACCGTTGCTGCTAAGGTTTTCCGCGTGGTAGCATCGTTCCTCCATTTGTATAAACTGAATCTCTCATCTTGGCCAGAAGAAAGGCAGTGCACCCCATAGATTTAGCTGCGGAGGAATCTATGTTTTTCGGTCTCACGCCTGTACCAAGGATTTTGGATGGCGTTCATGTGCCGCGCATTTACGTGGCCTTTCGTAGGTATGTACTTACCGTATTCCCCTGACGTTATTTTTTATAAGAAAAAAAAAAAACTCTTACATACGTTTGGTCCAAGCATATCCACACCCTATCATTCGCTCCTGAGTTCAAATTGGCAATCTTCCTCTTCGTTCTTGTATGATGTCATCTATGCCGCTTCCCAACCGTTGATACTAAGTATAGCTAAGTATAGACGTCAAACACTTGGCTGGATTGAACCGCGCAAAACTTTAATAATAATATTAATGGTCTGGGTACATGACACGATACAAGTCCACACTACATCTTTGGTATTTGAAATCGCCGACGGTAAGTCCTCGTGTTCCATTGATCTCTGTTGAAATTATTCCTTACACAAGTGTCCAGTACAATATGCTAAATCCCCGAAATCTGTTGACAGACCATATTTATTTGACTATGATCCTTTATCTAGGAAAGCGCTATCATATGCTATAGCTGCACTAGTGGTCACAAGGCGACAAGGGGGACCTTGAACCTCGCCGAATTGAGCGTTAACGCGTTAACGATTCATGATTTTGCACAGCCTTGTTGATCACGCGTGGCATTTGAGGGAGAAACGGACTGGCCTATGGATTTAATTATTTAAATATCACTCTCATTATCAAGGGTCGACGGTGAGACGGTCACTTATTATTGAGTGAGTATTGATTCAATATGTTCACTTCCTTGCGCGCCAAGCTAGGGTTTGCGAAGTTCTCTGACCAGATTGTGTGGAATCGGGAAACTTCCCTTCGGAACTATTTAACTTTTGGCTTGTTATTTCGACAGGAGTGGGCGCTGATAGGTTTGTATAAGTGTTCTCACAAACTTCATGAATCGATAATATGCGGCTCCGAGTCGGTGCGCATACTACTGTTCTATTGTTCATTCAATGATAGGATTCACCACCACTTTATGCTACATCAACAGTCAACTAGATCATGAATCCAGAAAAGGCTTTCCGCCGAGAAGAACTGGTTCGACCTAGGCTCGCCACCTGTTCAGTGCCCTCATTGAAATTCTTGGATCCCCACGTCAACAACATCATGGCGCCTGCCATATATTACCCCTGCCAGGCTCAGGAGCACCACAGCAATGACAAAAGCGGGTAGCACCATCCCGTACTTCTCCGCCATCGATTGTTGAAGGTATTACGTGTTGTAACACGTTCCTAACTCGCCTGAAAAGACTATCATATGCTGTCTTTTGGGGAGCCTTCTGGATACAACCCGCTCGCCATTTTCACGCACAACTTTTTTTCTTTCTGTGCACCTGAAATAATTTGCTCTGTCGCACCATTCCCGCGACTGCCTGGGCCGTGAGACTTTACTAACGGCCATAACGCGTTTGCAGCTCTAAACGACAGACGATTTATGCAACAATCTCAAAGAGGTTGGATATTCCCTTAGTGGATTACTTTTCACCGTGGCCACATCCTGGTTCACTCCTAGGGGGCCCGCCACTGAACGCATACTCGAACCACACCACTTGCCAAAGTATTCGTACACTCGGATGAATTGAATATTCCCTTATTATGCCCATACGATAGCACCAGGGATCGAATTTTGGGGTGCGTTTTCGCTCAGTGCAAGGTATGATCCACCTCGATCTTTTGTGTGTGGCGTTGCCTTGGTGTGTTCGAGAGTCAACAACCTTCTACAAGTGGTCTTAAGTTTTTTATTTTTATTTCTATCTTTGATGAACAGTTTTTTGGGGGAAGCAGAAGAAGAGGCCCTTGTCGAGATCTGAGTATGTGAGTCTTCACTGCAAGATTCGCCACAAATTACTAGGAGTCTAGTGGCTTCAATCGTATTATCACCCATTTAAAGCGAGCCGTTGAAAAAGAACGCAACTCTTGACTATATAATTTTCCTCTTCCCATAATTCCCATCTCATGCGGCGAATATAGAATTTAGACTTGAACATGTAGCAGTGGCGAAAGCTCAATTATTGATCTTGGGCGCTTAAATATTATAGACGCTCGTGAGCCAAAATGAATGATCACTTACATCATTGTCAATGTACCCAGGGTCAAATCCCAACCTCACCCACCACCGTGAGCTCGAAGTCCTATGGCTTTTTTTGGCGCAACTGCGTCCTCTACCAACACGAACACGTCCCAGAACTTGTCTAACCTGCAATCCGCCTCATCGGACAAAGATGTCGAGATGGGCGATCCCCCTACCGATTCTATTTCCGCCATCGAGTTCTCGAGCCAGGCCGACTTTCTTGCCGTAGGGAGCTGGGACCACAGTGTACTGTGGAAACTCGAAATTTATTTCTGTTCCAGTGTGATCTGATAGTGGGAATACCAGGTACGCGTATACGAAATCGCTCCTGGCGGGCAGTCGCAGGGTAAGGCGATACACCAACATCAGGGCCCTGTTTTGGATGTCTGCTGGAGCAAGGTACGATTCGTTTTAGTTGGCCACACGTAAGAGCGGGCTCAATAGGTGAGGATAGGACGCCAAGGTCTTTTCTGGGGGTGCTGATAACGCGGGGCGTGTGCTCGATGTGGCCACGGGTCAGGCCGCACAAGTCGCGCAGCACGACGCGCCCATCAAGTGTGTGAAGTGGGTGGAAACGCCCGGTGGTGGAATACTGGCAACTGGAAGTTGGGATAAGACTATCAAGGTATGTTTCTGGTTTTCTACTCCTCATTTTTCATGCAACCAACGCGTTTATGAAAGTATTGGGATCTGCGTACACCTGCACCTGTCGCCTCAGTCACGCTTCCAGAGCGATGCTATAGATTCGACGTACAATACCCTTACGTGGTCGTCGGTACCGCCGAACGCCATGTCCAAATATTCAACCTCAATAATCCCACAACACCTTTCAATGTATTTGCCATCTCCTCAATGATAGCTCATTTACCGAGCCCTCGCAGACCATCACATCACCGCTGAAATGGCAAACCCGTGCTCTAACCTGTTTTACCGCAACACCCACCCCAGGATTTGCCATCGGGAGCGTAGAAGGAAGAGTCGCTATTCAGTGCGCCTCGTCTACTTTACTCAATATCGCTCGCTGAACTTGAAGATCCAAACAGGTACATCGAAGAGAAGGATAACCAGTACCTTCATTTATCCAATGGCGCGCGCCATAAAGTTGACCGTTTTCTCTCAGAAACAACTTTTCTTTCAAGTGCCACCGCCGCGATACAGCCGCCAACTCCAAAGACCAAGCTGTAATTTTCCCCATCAACGACATTTCTTTCCACCCCATCCATGGGACCTTCTCTACCTGCGGTACGTCATTGTCAGATCGTACCTATCCGGCACCTTAACAAGTAATGTCTGCGCCAGGCGCCGATGGTGTCGTCCACTTTTGGGATAAAGACGCGCGCACGCGCCTGAAGAGTGAGATCTATCTTTACTCATAGAATGAAAGCGACTAACTCGGACCACCCGACCTACAGCCTTCGACGCTGCACCCGCGCCGATCGTCTCGACCGCGTTCAACCGCAGTGGCAGCATCTTCGCATACGCGGTCTCGTATGACTGGTTCAAGGGGCACTCCGGCATGGTCGCTGGCCACCCGAACAAGTTGATGCTGCACGCGTGTCGCGACGACGAGGTCAGCAAGCGCCCGCCGAGGAAGTGAGGTGTCCTGGTGGCCCTTGCTGGAATTCCTCCCATTGCGCTGCTGGGGTCCTGTGAGAGTGGTTAGTTGGAACCATTCCAGATGATAGATCCTATTTCTTTCTTGTTACCATATGTTCGCTATCTTGATGCTCTCAATTTGTGTACTGCTCTGTGTGGACTATTGGTGTGTGTATTCTACTTACTGTATTATATTGTTACCGTATCGCTGTACGATACGCTCCAATGACCATATAGCCTATCGATTGTCTGAAATTGTCTGAAAGACACGCCGAGGTTTAAAAGAATGTATCCCTGATACTCACAAAGCGACAATCATATCTTGAAATACATAGACCCCAAGGTATCATCGCAAGTCCAGACCTGAGTCCGGAGAGATTCAGGCATCTAAAATTTCATGCTTGTAATGTACAATCTATACAACGACTTTACATCGTCAACACGGTCGTTTCTGGGCGTTTCGGGAAGCAGAAAGGAAAGATAGCATGGGGGCGGAGAGGAGAGGGGAAGATAGGGAGGTGCGACCCAGACCCTATGTATAAAAGAAGGAATAAAAACCATGGATTGCTGAGAAATAGTGATTAAAAAGGAATAATAGATCAGGGATCCTCAAGAGCCTGCCCGCCGTGGAGGCCATCGACGATAAACGTTTATCCCGTCTGCTCCGCAAAGCAATAAGCATGGAAAAAAAGCAACCACATCGACTCTACGCTGCCGGCGTCGGCAACTCTCCATTCGGGTGCGCGGGCACCTGCGCGTCCTTCTGCACTTCCGCTTCTCCCAGAGCGTCGATGCGGCTCATCTCCTTGATAAAGCTAGACCCCCAGAACGCGGCGCTGTACTTATTGACGTACTTGAACAGCTTGCGGTGGTTCTCGGCGCGCGTCGCGGCGTCCATGGTGACCGCCTCGTGGATCGCGTCCGCGACCTGCTGCGAGTCCCACGGGTTGACGACGAGCGAGCCGTTCAGGCTCTGTGCGGCGCCGGCGAACTCAGAGAGAATCATCACGCCCTGCCGCGCCTGCTGGCACGCGACGTACTCGTACGAGACCTGGGCGAAACGGTTTAGCTGTTGTGGGTAGTGAGGCAAAGGAGAGATACTACGCACGAGATTCATGCCGTCCCTGGTGCTTGACACCAAACACACGTCGCTGACGGCGTACAGCGCACAGAGCTCGTCGAACGCGAGGCTTTTGTGCATGAAATGGATGGGCATGAACTCGACGGTGCCGAAGCGGCCGTTGATGCGGCCCACGAGCTCGTTCACCGTCGAGCGCAGGTTCTGGTACTCCTCCACGTCCTGTCGCGACGGGACCGCGAGCTGCACTAGGACGACCTGTGGGGGTGTTAATTTATACCAGTCGTATATGGGAGAGGCGGCGGACCTTGCCGATCCACTCTGGGTGCTGTGTGAGGAAGAGCTCGAGCGCGTGGAGCTTCTGCGGGACACCCTTGATGTAATCGAGGCGGTCGACGCCGACGATGACCTTGACGCCGCCGAAACGCTGCTCGAGTGCCGCGATGCGGTTTTGCACGCTCTCGCGTTGCAGGTTCTGTGCATCGAGACGCGTCAGTTTGAGCATATAAGCAAGGGATGCGGACGCACGTTGATGAAGCTCGCAGGCTCAATGCCGATGGGGAAGGTGCCGACGTGGACGAGGCGGCCCTCGAACTCGACGCCGTTGGGCATCGTAGGGAGCCCGAGGATGCGCGTGCACGAGGACAGGAAATGACGTGCATAGTCGTATGTGTGGAACCCGATGAGGTCACAGGACAGCACGCCAAGCAGGATCTCGCGGCGCACAGGTAGGATGCTGAAATCGCCAGGAAATTAGTGTCAATAGATGGTGTGAAAAGGAACACGCGCTGCGTACCGGTAGATCTCGCTGCTGGGGAAGGGCGTGTGGAGGAAGAAGCCGATCTTGATGCCCGGAATGGGTGCAGTATGCGCGACGGCTGCTGTTGGCTCGGGCTCGATGCCCTCTGTGATCTTGGAGAGTTCAGCAACAGTGAAATTTCCGGCAGAGGTGCCGTCGACGAGGGCGCGCAGGAGCATCGGGAGGAGCATGAGATGGTAGTCCTGGACCCAGACCATCGCCCCGGGGGTGAGCTGCTGGAGGACGGCCTCTGCGAAGCGCAGGTTGGCCTGGCGGTATGCAAGCCAGTTCTCCTCGTCAAAGTTCATCTCGCCGGGGTGGTAGTGGAAGAGGGGCCAGAGGATGGAGTTGGAGAAGCCGTTGTAGTGGCGGTCTGCGACGTCGTCGTCGAGGTAGACGGCCTGGCAGGAGTACTCCTCCATGAGGCGCTTGTCGACGAGCGGGCGGTCCTTGGGCGGGATGAAGAACCCTGGCCAGCCGATCCAGGTGAAGTTGAGCGACTTTTTGAAGCCGGAGAGCGCAGAGACGAGCCCGCCAGACGACATTTTGAAGTGGTATTCGCCATTCGCGTCTTTATTTATTGTGATCGGCAGCCTGTTGGAGACGACGATGAGATGACCGTCCTTGGGGGTGGATGGGGAGGCCATGACAGTAGAGAAGACGTCGACGCTGGACGCAATGCCGGATCGATCCAATTTATACGACAGTGACTGCAACACACTCGCAGATTCTACGCTACTACGCCAGATTGGGAAAGATTATCAGATGTGCGGCTCGCCAACGAGCAACGTTTGATATGCTCCGGCAAACAGATTCGGGAGATTCTTCAGGGATAAGATGGCCAGCGACCGAAGCAGCAGCTCAGTTTCAGATTAGCACTCTCCACAAGTAATGTCCTACTCGGATGCCGATGTTACACCGATTCATCTTCTCCCCGTAGTTTACCCCAAATTCATGACATGTTTTATGCATCACGTATTTTATTGCGTACATACTGACATCACACCACAGAACGACTAATCGAACAGACCGAAGCCCTGCAAAGTGACCACCATCAGTGCCGCCCACGCTCAGAAGCGTGGCACTTACCATGTCCTCGTCGGACTCTTCCTCCTTGTTGTCATCCTCCGCGGCGGCGGGGGTCGCAGCGGCAGCAGCAGGGGCAGCCTCCGCGGCGGGGGCAGCGACGGCGAACGCATCGGGGTTGGCCAGGTATTCTTTGATCTGTGGAGCTGGTGTCAGTACGGTGTTGACGTTTGCAGAAAATAGCCCATCAGATAGAAAGAATATATCGCAGCATGCATCGTAGAGACGCTCAGGATTTTCAGTGTGTATTGTAATAATCGTGCGGAAAAAGAAAATACGAGTAAAACGTGTACACACCTTCTCGGCCCCGTCAAAGGTGTACTCGGTGGCGAGCGCAATAGCGATGAGGTTCTTGTACGCGTTGACGAGCGAGTGCGTGACGGACACGATGGTGGGGTAGTTGAGCGCAAGCGAGATGGCCGCGATCGTCTTGATGCCAGACAAGAAGCGGTCAATGAGCTCAGACTCCTCGACGTCGAGGACCTCGGGCGAGAACGTGTTGCCCGCGTCGAAGATCTGGATAACTGTCATCCCGTACGTGAACGGCGAGATGTTGAGCATGTTCAGGAGGGTCGCCTCGGAGGTACCGACACGCGTGCCGGCGGTGACGACCTTGACGTCGCTGACGATTTCAATCGTACCACGGGCGATCTTGGTGGGGATACCGAGGGCCTGGAAGAAGGAGGTCTTGCCGGGCTCCATACCGGTGTTGGAGGCAGGCACAATGACGTCCAAGGGGGCAAGGGCACCAGCACGGGCGGGGGCCTTGACCTTGTTGGCGACGATGAGGTCGCGCACTTCCTTGAGCTCCTTGTCGGTGAAGACGAAGCCGATGTTGCCGCGGATGTGGGGGAGCAGACGCTCGAATTGGGGCTGCTCGGAGAGGATGGTGCGCAGAGCGCGGCGGACCATGGTGTTCTTGCCCATCAGGACGACACCCTTGCCGCGGAGGGCGACACGGATCTGATGCATTTGGTTGGAGCCAACATTGTCAACGTTGACCAAGAAGATGGAGGCTGGGTAAAATAGCAAAATTAGCTACGAGCAACAAAAATCAACAGGCGACGAACGGTACTTGGCCAGCAGCTCCTTGAGCTTGACGAAGTAGAGTTCCTTATCGGCGCGAGATGCTCCCATTGTAGATTTTTGATAACTGTACACATCTTGATGAGAAAAAATGAAAATAGCAGGCTGCTGAACATACGTTTTGGTGAAAGTTCAAAAGATAACTAATAAGCCTCCCGATTGACCTCTGAAGCAAAATATTAGCATTTGGTGCAACGTGCATCGCTCAAGGACGTACCGTGAGTGTGCCAATGGATTTTTCAAGGCAAACAGTCGTGGATGAGTAGAGCCTTGCGATCACAAACTTTTGTGTGGACGGGAGAAAATAAGGTTCGGCGCCCGCCCGGCAAGCTCCGGACAGACTCCGACAGCGCGCGGCGTGATGAGGTCACGTCCGAGAACGGGAGCCTGCAAAATTTCCGTGTCGTTGTGCGTTACCTCTGTTCAACTTTTGAGCCCAGAAATACTGATTCCTGTGGCGCAGGTGCAGCGGGCATATAGAGGGCTGAAATTACAGCTTGGCATTGGGGAGCGCGCCACCTCACCCCAGTGACGCGAGCTGCTCAGACTTGCATGTCATGGAATGTTGCGATGGTGCCAGTCGACCGTCCGCGCTTTGGACGGATACGGCATCACCACCAGCACTGGCATACTCATACCCGCAAAACGGTACGAGAAATTTGTGTTGCACCGAGGACAACTGACCCATAGATTTACCCTAAACAGCTTCCATACTAATACGGCCGGACGCGCGCAAATTTTCACGCAGGCCAGAGGACCCATACTACCAGGACACACGCAAAGTCATGGTTGTAACACTAAGAAGTCGGTGACACAGGGGGCTGGCGCGCGGCGCAACACCAGTATACCCCACTCCGTTGGCATTTCGCCGAACGCCCCCACAATATACGCGCTACCATCTGTCCCGGACACCAGCGACGCCGCAACTACCCTCATCAAGTTCCTCTCCACCCCCTACAAGCTCTCTGCCCACACACTCAAGTCGCTCTACGCCTCCACCAAAGCCAGCGGCCACCTCCAGCGACTCACACCCAAGCACCTCACAGATCTCATAAGCCTCCTCGGCGCGCTTTCCATTTCGCCAGACCGCAGTCCACGCATGTACGCTAGCAGGCACCTCTCGTTCGTTCTCGCAGATGAAGAGCCTCTGCCTATACGGAAGAGGAGAGTGTATGAAGCCGAGACGCGTACAGAGGTGCACTGGCCGTTCGTACTCGAGGTTGTCCGCGACAAGGAGAAGCTGCTGGGCCAGAGCCTGAATGGCACAGACCGCTACTGGCTCATGCGTGCCCTCCTCGTACAGCTCGTCTCTCCGGAGAGCCCCAAAGTCGAGCCAGGCACGCCCCATCCTCTTCAGCTGACTACTTCATCACTCATGGACGTCCGCTTCCCCACAGACCATCGCCTCCTCGCCCGCGCAACCCAGCAATACCTCCGTATTTGGCGACACACTTCCGACCCCGACGTGCACCTCCCGTTCCTGCACGCGCTACTCGCTCTTTCCGAACCCGAGCACTTCCACTCGCTGGTCCACAGGCTGTGTCGGATCCTCGAACTACATGCGGACCCGCACCCGCGTCTGCTGGACCTCCTGTGGGGCGTCGTGCAGCTCTACCCCCAGGACTTTACGCCGGAGCTCCGGCTTCGTGTTCTAGAGATGATATCACTACGTCTAGGGAAGTACACATCGCCACAAGACGCTACCAGCAAGACAACGTCTCAAGCTAGACTAATTCCCAAACGTAGCAATACGGATAGCACCACAGGCCCCGGACAAACCCCCACCTACCCCAGCCTCAGCGTAGCCCTGGGCTCGACACTCTTCCCCAGTTACAGCATCTCCCATCCGTACCCTGCCCACCCACAAATCCTCACCTGGGCCGCCCAGCAGGCACACGGTGCTTTTGACTCAACCCTCCTAGCTACTACACGCTGGGACAACCTCGTTCTGCTGGCAGTATGTCGTGGCCCCGCATCGAGCCTCACATCCGGTCGTGTGAGGGCTTCTTCGGTGCAGCGTGAAGGCCACCAGGGTGAGGAACTGGAGTTAGCTGGAGAGGCCCGAGAAGAGGAGGAGGATGATGTTCCAGGGTACGGAGCAGTAGATTGGCGCAGTGTACTCGCACTGGGCGCTTTAGAAGCTACACTAGGGGTTGGGCCTGAGCCTGCGCGAGGAGGAGCAGGATACAGAGTACGGACGTTGATGGCTCCCGAGGCACGGGAAGGAATTCAGAACCTCCTGCGCCCACTGTGGCAGGCATGGAAAGGCGCACAGGAGGGTGTGTTGTCTACGGAGTCCGGGAAGGGAAGGGAGGTTGGCGCGGAGAAGGATACCCAACACCGGCTGGTCATCTCGCGCTTGGTCGTAGGCTCCTTTTTTCGTGTCGCAGGGCAGGTGCGGGACGGTCCGCTAGTGGAGGGGTGTCACCGGTTCTGTATCCGGCATGGGCTGTTTGAGTGTGCCCCGGCCGAAGCTGCGACTCTGGGTGCGGAGGCAGATGCGGGTAGAGAGACCATCGAGGTAGCACAACTCCATGCAGCCCATGTGCTCGCCGCCGCTTTGTGCCAGGGTCCGGTCGCCATATGGCGTGATGTGCTAGAGGCGTCGGTACCTACGACGTGTCGTGCAGAGGTCGTCGAGGTGCTATTGCGGTATTTTATTGGGGCTGGGGAGGCGATCGATGCATACACAGTGTACCTGTATGCGGGGCATCATGGTTATCTGCTACCTGTCGAGAGCGTTCGTAGGATGAGTTTCGCCCTCGTCTCCTCGCGTACATGGCATCTGGCCGTACCATTTCTATATCAATCATCAAGTATGGATAACAGGGCCAGCTACTACAGAGAGGAACTACTACTGGCTATTCTTCGAGTTTTTCAGGCCGAGCGGAGGGAGTACGTCGACCCGGCCTTGGCCAAGACGCTCGGTGACACGCTATGGGATCTGTACGCGCAACACCCACCACCAGACCGCCACAAATATCCAATCCGCTTTTTTCTGCCCATCATGATAGCATCGGGACACCCAGCACGCGTCATCAGCATCGCCGAGGCCATCCACCACCACGCCTCCCCAACGTTCTTCACGACCCGCTTCATCCTCCGGCTCATGCGCACCCTCGTCCGCTTCCGACATCTCCACCTAACGGACCGGCTCCTCCCACTTATCTCCTCCGCCTCCGCTCCCGCAGCAGCCGACTTCCACCGAAAGCTCACCCTAAGCCTCGCCCGTGCTGGTGCACACGCAGCCGCACGCCGGGTCCACAACGCCACTTACCCCCGAGGTTCTCCCACTGTCAAGTTCAGAACCTCCCGCGAGGCCATGGTCCGTGCCGTCGGGTTCCGTGCCGGGCGACCCACGATGCCTACTGCGCTCGCCGTCATACCCCTCCTGGCGAGACGTCCCACCCACGTGCCAACTATCACATACGCAGTAACACTGCTCGTGCGGGCGCGCCGGTCATACGCCGCACGCAAGGTGCTCGAGCGCTCGAGTGCACACCTCGACGAGGCGGCGCGCACGACACTCGGCAACACCCTGCTACACGGTGCGCTCACGGCACACCACGTGCGCAACGGGCGCCTCGTGCGGCATGTTCTGCACACCAAGGCACTGCTCGAGCGGACGTGTGCCTTCAAGCCCGACCGCGTCACTGTCAATGTGATGATCAAGGCGATGCTCCGGTGGCGCGGTGTGTTTGGCGCAGAGAAGGTCAAGGTGCTCTTCGACCACCTCGTGCGGTGCGGGTATCCTGCCGGAGTCCGGCCAGGTGGGGCAAACGGCCGCAGGAGCGAGTGTGGTGAGGATCTGCTGGTACCTTTTGGGACGCCGATGGGGGCGCCGGCGTTCAGTGTTCCTGCGATGGAGGAGCCAATCTCGTTCGAGCGACATGTAAGGCCGTTGTACAAGATGTTTGTGAAGGCGTTTTATGTGCGCTGCGACTCTAGGGCAGCGCATGTAGTGCTGGGGATCCTCAAGGAAGAGGAAGTCGCGGCGATGCGGCGGAGGGAGGACCGTAATAGGGCGAAGAAGATGGGGCTTGTGAGGAAGAAGTCAAGGGAGCTGCATCGGGAACTGGAAGATTCTGGGGGATTCTAGATAATCTATTATTACTACATATACACTGTATATTCTTACCAACCACGTCGAGAGACGCATAGCCCATGCAATTTGAATATGAGGCTGTGCTATCACGACATCACGCGCGGCACCGCCTGCTTACATTATATGATCGGTGGCTTTGTGGGTATAAAAGCGTCGCATTGTTCAAAAAACCCCATTGTCTTAACTACCACTCTATTCCCCACTTTACTGAACAACTTTTTTGACATGCAATCTGCAAGTTTAAATTGGCTCAAAGGTTTGAAACCTTCAGCAACACCAAATCGACCAAATGCGTAAGCTTTTCATGTAGTTGCCACTCTTGTTGATGAGTCATGACTTAAAATGCCACCTTCACAGCAAAGTCTTTGGCAACATATCAGGCTGTCCTGTGGGCATGAGATTTGAAACTCGGAATGAGGTTGCTTCTGCTGGTTTGCATGCACCAACAAGGGCAGGCATTCATGGCACTCAAGATGATGGGGCATATTCAGTAGTCCTGTAAGCAGAATATATATTTTTCTGGATTTTACTCATTTTTATTGTCCAGATCCTATGGCTATGAAGATGATAAAGATTATGGAGAGACTTTGTATGTTCTCTGTTGCTGTATTCTGTCATACACAATTTAACCTGGGTCTTTTTCAGTGTTTATACTGGTCAAGGTGGGCTTTTCTCATAAAAGTGGGGTCATTCCTAACCCTAGACCCTGAAAGGTGGCCGAGATCCTAAACAGTCTAAAATAGACAAGCTTCAAGGAAAAGAAGTAAGGATATTAGTCATATCAGAAGCTTCTATGACAGTCTCTGATTGATGTGACATTTTCACATGTCTAGTGTTGGACAACTGAACAAAAAAGAGATCAAGAATGGGTTTCTGGGAATTTAGCTTTGAAGGTAATGTTGTTTCTTTTTTATGCTCTAGATTGCTCCAATGCTTTTCATAGGTTTCATGTTCTACTGGCAAACCTGTTCGAGTAATTCGAGGAGCTCCAAGGCTTGGAAGTAGTGAAACAGGGTCAATGTATGCACCTGTTGATGGGTAATTGATTAAAAATAACTAAAAGGCTGTGCATACTAAAAATATTCCAGGTACCGCTATGATGGGCTCTATGTTGTCAAAAGGGTATGCAAATATAGCTATTTTTATTTAAGGTCTCTATCTGACAATCCATCTGTAAAGGCATGGAAGGAAGAAGGAAGAACTGGTTTTAAGACATGCAGATTTTTCTTTGAGGTGAGTCTATTCTCTTCAATAAAAAGTCAATGATATATTTCATGAATATTAGAGGCTCCCAGGACAACCACCAATTCCAACCCAGAAAATCACTGCAGCCTTACAAGCAGTAGCCATCAAGAAGAAGAAAACCTCAGCTATTCCAGCTCAAGCACCTGCAGGCCCATCCAAACCTCAAGGAAGAGTTTCTCATATTCCTAAACCCCCATTCAAGCCTGATTCAAAGTGGCTGGAAGGAATCAAGACTATGATACAACCCAAATCAAAACTAGCAAGGGGTACAAGGAATTTGAATAGTGCTGGGCCAAGCACTGGTTACAAAAGATCCTATATGGAGAGTGAAGATGGTTATCCCTCAGAAGATGAAGAGTCTGCTTGGAGTGCAGCAGGAACTACTTCAGACAGACAATGGGGCAAAGGGAAGGTACAAGCAGTTGTTCCCTTACATCTAGGCTTCAAGAAGAGGAAGATAGGCAGCAGGGATGCTGCTAACTAAAGCACTACAATGCTAGAACATGGTCTTCTAGTATAGAATCTGAATATCTGCAGAGTGGAAAAGTTATGAATTTAATAGGAGGCATTTGGGTTTCAGAACATTCTTTAGAAATTAGCCTTGACCTAGCCTTGATGCTATATTTGTAATATAGATTTTTCTTCTGACAAAACTATAATTAGTTCACACATCCACCTGAACATCCATAGGTGTCACTGATGACTCGGCAGCAGGATTGTCCTCCTTATCCTTCTCTTTATCCACAGCCTTCCCTCTCCCCCGTCCCCGTCCCCTGCCCCTACCCCGACCTCTTCGTGGCGGCACCACAACCGAAGCCTCGGGCTCTTTATCGCCCTCCTCCCGCGGTGGAGTAGTAACGGCAGTGGCGGGTGTTGCTGCTCCTCGCCCCCTTCCGCGCCCCCTTCCGCGTCTGCCTCCGCGCGCACGTCGTCCAGTCGCCGCGCCTCTCCCGCGCGCAGGAGTCGACGGCGTCTCATCCTCGTCACGGTCAATATCATTTTCACCATCGAAAAACTCGTTCCGCGCTCTACTCGGATCGCCTCTTCCATCTCCCGCCCTCCCAGTACCCCGAGTCTCCTCGTCTCTCTCCTCCGCGTTCCGATCTTCCTCACCCGTTAGACCCATTAGGTCTGGTGGGATCTCCTGCATCGCAACGCTCGGCGCGCCCTGCAGATAGCGTAGCTTGTTGCGAATGCTAATCGTGATACGCTGCAGCGACGCCGGAGAGTTCTGGTTGTCCACCTTACCAGTCAGTGGGGGATGGAGTTTCCACTGTGAGTCTTCGAAGAAAGAGTCGTACACGGTTGCGGGCAATTCGTCTGGGATTGTCGCGCCGACGAGCACTGCAGTCTCGTATGTCCAGCATCGGCTGACATTTTTAATAGTGTACCCACCGCCACCAAGGATAAGCAGGGGTACGTTATACTTTCGAACAAAATTGACACACTCGCCATGGGCGGCGATGGAGAGGTTAAATGCGCCGAGGCGGTCACACCCCAATGAGTCGGCACCGCATTGCAAAACAATCGCAGAGGGTCGGAAGGCGGTTACAGTGTCGTCAATCACGGTCTTGAATATGGAAAGGTACATATCATCGTCAATGCCATCCTGAAGAGGCACGTTCAGACAGAAGTGCTTCCCCAGTCCGCTGCCATTGTCATCTAACTTCCCAGTGCCTGGAAAGAAGTCACCTGTGTACTTGTGGAAGGATACGGTCATTACGCGGTTGCTCTGGTAAAAAGCAAGTTCAACGCCATCCCCGTGGTGAATGTCGATATCGATGTATAGCACACGAGGATGATACCTGTAAAATTTTGAGATAAATTAAAGAGAGGCAGAACGCACGTCAAACCTCAAAAGCTCAAGAATTGCAAGGACAATGTCGTTGATATAACAGAACCCACTCGCTTCGCCACGTTTCGCATGGTGCAAGCCCCCAGACCAGTTGATGGCAATGTCAGTAGTGCCTGCACAGAGCTTTCGCGCAGCAGCGAGAGATCCTCCAGCGTACATACGACAAAAATCAAACATATCAGCAAAGATGGGGCAGTCCTCGACGCAGTTGAACGAATCAATCATTTGCCTCATCTGAGCTTGGTTTCCTGGTGTAACTCTATAAAATTTATAAGATTTTCGAGGCCAGACGAGCTGAGGGGTAGCACAAGTCTTCCATTACGCACCTTGAAAGAAAGTCAATGTAGTCATGATCGTGGTAGGCTTCGAGCTCTTCTTGTGTTGCGGGTCGCGGATCGTATATATTATGTATTTGCTTATCAAGTCCGTAACCCATGACGAGCGCGTTGGTCAAGGTTAGGCGGTGGGGTTTCATTGGATGCCGTTCCTGGACGCGACGAGTGCGTGTCAGATGCACAAAAAACAGCGGAAATAAAAAGATATTCACTCCATAATGGTGCCCGCCAACGCCTTTTGGCGAGTAGTACGATACGATTGGTCTGGAATGCGGCTTAAAAAGTCGGTTCGTCTCCAACTGACTGATCACGCGGAAGGGCATACATTTATTCGCTCTGTGATCGGTTGAGCGGTACCATGTACACCTCTATCAAAGAAGTACGGAGACGAGGAAAATGTTGCGGATTGAGATGTTCGAACCATAATATTGCGGCATAGGCAGGGCGTGATATAAATCCTAAATAACGGTAGGTGACTGCCATTAGAAACAGTTCTCAATAAGTAGCGCGCACAACGCACCAAGTGTATCTTTTTTGGTTCTTCTTGACGCGACTACAGATACTCTGATATTGTAAAATGTGGTTTTGTTTTTTGCGAAGAAAGGCGCTCGAGGATGAGAGTTGCGACTGTAATGTTTCCACGATGTTCATGTGTGTCAGGGGCTGTTCACACGATACATGCCTTCCCACCAAGCTTTCTGTTCAACACTACACCTTCAATGCACACGCGACTCCTTCTTATAGCCACAGCCTTCGGGACAGCGCTTGCATCATCTGGAGACCGGTCTAATAACTTCCAGGACTGCATATCCCTTTGTACTTCAAGTCGTTGCCAACCTGAAACATCCGCTGCAGCCTTGCCTCTGGCTCTACAGCTCACGCGCTGGACATGTGCTGACGACTGCAAGTACACATGCATGCACCAAATCACAGATCGAGATGTTAAAAAAGGCGTACCGATCCAACAATACTATGGGAAATGGCCATTCCGGCGTTTCGCTGGCATGCAAGAACCGGCTTCTGTCGCGTTTTCCTTGTTCAATCTCTGGTGCCACGCTAGAGGAGCGCTGAAAGTGCGAAAACGGATCCCAAAACTCCACCCGATGAGATCATACTATTTGATTTGGTCGCTCACAAGTATCAATGCCTGGATCTGGTCGTCAGTATTCCACACCCGAGGCGAGTTCACTTCGAGCTCATATGGTAAGCTCTACCTCATATCCAACACTCTATAGACCTCCCCATCACGGAGAAACTCGACTATTTCTCTGCTGCATTGGCTATCCTATACGCTCTGTACTACACTGTTATTAGGATGTTCCACCTTTACCCTGTTCACTCCCGTCTCACACTTTCGGGTGCACCGCGAACGACAACGTTGAAATACAAGAGCTGGTCGTTGCTGTGTATTTTAACATATATAGCTCACATCTCCTACCTGTCCCTTCTTCCACGGTTCGATTATACGTACAATATGGTCTTCAACCTGAGCATCGGCCTCACCCACAACGCCTTGTGGCTCCTCTATTCTCTCCCCATATCTGTGATCAGGAGGTTTCCTTCGATGCCGAAAACATATCGCCCTTCCTATATCCGCAAAGCTACAGTCTTTGTGGCTCTCACGACAGCAGCGACGGCACTCGAACTTTTCGACTTTCCTCCTTGGGGACGCATCATAGATGCTCATTCCTTGTGGCATCTAGCGACTGCTCCCATAGCGCTCTTCTGGTATGACTTTCTTGTGGAGGACGCCCTTGAAGGGAGCTGGAGAGAGCAAAAGGCTTGATCTGTCATTTGTATGTTCTCAGCTGGTACGTCGAACCGTCAACTAGCGCCCCCGACGTGACCTGATGGTGGTGACCTAGTTCCCTGCTTAGTTCCCTGCTGAACCCCGGTGTATTGATTATCGTTTGTTGTTTCCATAAAATTTTTGAAGCCGCATATCTTCGAGCCACTAGGCGTGTTTAGACTGAGAATCACCTCAAGTTTTGTCATCAAGTGGTTCGTTGAATCTGTTTCAAGAATACAATGTCTTTGCTGCAGGGTGGTTTTACGTCTCCAAGTCGCGAAAGCCCGAACGGGTATTAGATTCAGGGTGGTGCCAGTGCTGTCTTGATTTCCCATCTGCCATTCTCGCCCTTTGCCAGCCCCATAAATACGATGTCCATTCCCAGGAAGTCCATACGCCGCAATTTAGGACTATCCTGGCTGCCCATACGATAATGGTATGCGGTCGTCATTTCCTCGCGATCAGACGCATCCAAGACTACGTTATAGATATCCCGAGACTCGATAGTCTGCATGATGTTGTCGTGTATCTGCGTCAACACGTCTTTGATAGTGATGCCACTAGTGCAAGTCGCGCGTATATGGATGTACCACGGTAGGCGAACGTGGAACAGCGTCAGTTCCTGCTTTGGGGGATTGGTTGCCAGCTGCAAAAAGTCAATCTCATGCGTCGGCCTCGACGGGGTGAAAAAAATGATGGAATGGTTTGGAGTCGTCCGGATGTCATAGCCTATGGGACACAATTTCGACGAATACTCAAGCATCGGACTAAGTTTGTAGTTCGGACGTTTTGTGGTTGACTTGATTTCTGCAAATTGTGATGATCAGTCGGCGTCTCTCCAGTTCACGCCAAGATTGTACCTCGGATTCGACGAGAGACACGGCCGCATAGCAAACGTGTCTGATGAGGTGGGATGTAGTCGACCCTCCAGGTGTCTGGACGAGGAGCAAGATCGAATGCATCATTGCAGCGGGATTTGGATTTGATAGGGTTCTCTTTAGGCCTGCCCCACGCTCTCTGTTGCGATGTCGCCGATTGATTATTCTTTAGGGGATACAGGAATCCTGAATAGTATCCTTGATTTTCTGTCCAATTATGCGGTGGCGCCAGCGGATAATAATATGGAGGAGGATTTTCTAACGGCTTTGACTTTTCATGGTTTGTTGGCGCCTTCGGCACTGGTTCCCAATGTGGTTGAGCCAAATCGTAGTCGGTCAATGGCTCTGGCACGGTATTATGTCGATCCTGAGGCCTGGGAGGTAATTGAACAGTGGGCACCAGGACGGTCGGTGGAAGTGAGTATGTCTGCAGTATTCTACTGAGGACATCAGCGTAGTATTTCCAAGGTATAATATGGATGATACAAACGCGCTGCCACCGTATGCATTGCCTGGTTGCGTGTATAAAACCGGAGTCCAATAGTTCCCCCATTGAGGATCCATCTTATAGCAAGTCGGTCGATTCTGTGCCTAGTAGTACTGGGGGAGGTTTAATTAAGACTCTCTTGCACGTCTTTATAGCCGGTGGGATCTATGCTATGACATACCGTTGTTGTGAAGATGGTTTCGATAGGAAGGCAATAGGAAAGTGAAAGCGGTGTGGTCGCTGAACGCGTTGTCCTTGTTTTGGCTACTACCGCCACACTACTTCAATGCCTAAAACGGACGAAGGTAGTCAGGTGATGAGAGCGTCTCGAGAGAACCATTTAGATATATCACCACTGTACGAATATCCGGCGCCACTATAAAATCCACGAATCAGGACTGCCATTCAGCATTTTCGCATCAGAATCAAGGCGGTGGGTCATAGTATAGCACCTGATCGTTGATACTCATTGTAACTCATTGTACAAGGAACAAGAGCCTAGCTGTGAACTGCTGTTAATGAGCCTTGGTGAATGACAGGTAGCTACCGCTAAAATGGTACCCACTTGGTCAACGGGCGTTATCATGACAGGTCAGATAGGTTGATCAAAAAGTACACGGAGCGGCAAATAATCTCATGTCACGGGGGTAAAGGAAAGAAGATTTTGGGGAATGTCGTAAGGCTGGCCATGCTTGACAGGTGAATGGCCTGGGTAATTTATGTCACCTCACTTGATAGTCTGCCGAATGACTCTTGTTCAGATTGCGATGCCCCTTTGAAACGAAGGGGACCTTCACACCTAACCTTCAGATAAGGCTATAGACTATCAGAAATACAACGAAAAATACAACCAAATCTGTTGAACAGAAAAATGGTCATCGTGAGGTCCTGTTCGGTATTCCGGAAGAAAATAAGGTGAACCTTCCCGGAAGGCAACCTATTACTATGATGTTCGAACCTATGTTTTTCAGTCAAAGTTTACATGATATAATCAGGGAAACTATTCGTGGTGATCAAAAGTGACCGGAATTATGTAACCATCACGCATCAAAACTTGGACGACACGTTGTGTATTCTACTCGCCTCTCACGAAGGCAACATTTTCTAAGTGCAATAAAATTCTAATTCATACCCCTGTATCCTAGGATGATGTATCCAAGAAAATTTATGACATTGGATTGGTCATTCTCACTGAAAATATTTCCCAAATTACCATGCTCCTTGAGTTGAACTATTCTGCTACATATGACCTCAAAAATATTTTTCAAAAGACTAATTCTACACAAAATATACCACATTTTTGGTGCCTATTTAAAAATGCAGATTTTTATGTGTGGCACAATTTTTATCTTGTGTGCAAGGAGTCCTAGAAACAGCTTCGGGAGAGAGGACACAAAACTGCATCTAAATTTAACAAATCCACCATTTTATGCGTACTTTCCAATAGAACAATGCCAGCGTTCTTGGTTATGCTTGTTATGGTCTCAGATATCATTTTAGAAGAAGGGTACACTGATCCATACAAACTAGCAACCAAATGACGGTTCACTCAAAAAAGGATTTTACATTTATCTTACCCCGCGCAATAATCTAGCTCCAACTCATTGAGCTGGTACAGTATGAGCTCATAAAAATTAAACATGAAAGTAAGGGCCCTAAAGGTGCCCTAAAAATTTTCAAACAAGCTGCACACAAAACTGAGGATGAGCTTGCTGTCAAAGATTTTGATGAGTACATTGAATGGGTAGATATTTTTGTTCTTGCTGCTTTCAAGCGCATTTGGAGACATGTCAACTTGATGAAGTGATAGAAATTTTCTTTTCACCTCTATATTCTTGTACAAATCTTTACATCAATAAATAATTGGACTAGTTTACAATGAGGTAATTTTTTGTACCGAGGACGAGGAGGTTTGTACGTGGGAAAATTCCCCGATTCCAGCCACCTTTGATCACCACGAGTACTTTATCAAGGCCTTGTGGTCTAGTCGTATGATTCTCGTGTGCACAACCAACCTGTCATAGAGCTGAGACACCCACGGCTCTTTTCTCCACAACCAAACTGTCATTGGGCTGAGACATTGCTCTTTTCTCAGACATTGTCATTGGCATCTCCTGGCTCTTTTGTTTGGTCACTCAGCCTATTCTCTGTACTCGGTCACTTGGCCCATCCCTTGCGCTCCTCTCAGTGACACGAGGCTCATCCACGCAGTCCACACCATCCTCATTCCATCCATGCCACTCACTTCTGGCCATGCCTACTTTGCACGATGTCTCGTGTGATGCCTCTGCACACAACTGGCGTGCTCTTTTCTCACAAGCTCTCACTGGCATCTTCCAGCTCTTTTCTTGGGCATGACTCAGCCCCCTCACACACCCACCAATCTCTACTCTGTTAGGGCGACACTTCGTCACAAGGACATACTAGGACACCACTACAAATAGAAAAGAACTCAGATAGACTGAGGGGAGAAGGTTGACTAGACAC
>JABCKI010000205.1:0-25489 GCA_018282025.1 Sphagnurus paluster | reverse complement strand
TGCCTGTTTTGGTACGCGCAGGAAAGACAATCATTGTACAGCCCGAGGTTAGTCGCAATCCATTTGTCAATTTCAACTCATCAAGATTGTCATGCAGGCCGTTTTGTTCAAATTCAATGCGCAGCATGATTGTTGTCACTCCAAATGCCCTTCACAGGTGCAATCAATAAAACAAGGCCGAGATACTACGGCGTGCACATGTCTAGCTATCATGCATAGCGACAACACTCGATTCCACATCAATATGCACGGCCTTCACAACGCACACCTACTCCGGGAATTGCTACTGCGACATCTCACAATGCCAAAGCCACTCTTTGCTGATCGACAGGCTAAGCACAATGAGTTCGCGGCTACACTCCGAGAAACTGGGCCCGCTAAACGAGCAGAGACTGCGGCGAAAGCACAGGCAACGCGCAAGAAAAATCAAAAAGAAAAGGAGGAGAAGGCGTCAGCAGCTGAAGCTCGGCAGCAGCAAGTAGTACCAGGCTGATCTTGTGTCAGCGACGGAGCCATTGGATCTCAAGATGGCTGCGTAGATAAATATTACATATTGATACGAGGGCTATCAACGCTCAGACGCCAATATCTGTCTGATGTAGAATTTGGGGCTTCAGGATGTCGATGCATCGTCATGTCAATATTTTGTGGCATATATTAGAAAAAGATCTGTCAGGGATCAGCGGTCTGTGCAGTGTTGATATTAATTTTATATACGAGTTCTGATTACCTGTCAACATTAAACTCGAATGGTGGTGTACCAAACAGCAACGAACTACAATTGATGGTTGGTGATGGCAGCGGCGCGTGACTGATGGCATGTAGCCATGCCACGTCAATGGTCTGCTTGCCGAATTTGTTTGGGTGCCCACAGTGCTCATGACTTTGAAGTTTTCTTTGACATTTGGAGAAGGATTTATTGCTGGTGTTGAGGATTATTAGATTTCAGCCTTACAGTAGTGAGGCAAACATCATATCCCTCACTACACTAAGGCTTGTATTGTGGGAAGATCAGGTGATTCATCAAAACCAAGGGTCCTGTGACCCGTGACCGACGGATTGATTGAAATGGTACAGTATTCAAATTCTACCATGAGGGTGAACTCACTTCTTCCTTGATTGACCTGTCGATAAACCTGAGGGTAATTCATTGAATTAGGGCTGCCACCCATACCATATACTGTATACAGCCGTACATGTACGGCTATTTTACGGGAGGCAGCCGTCCCGCAACCTGTACTGTATGAGCCCTGGAAATTTCCAATACGGTACGGTACGGTATCATTTACGGCCGAGAATTATATCAATACATATCAAATACATAAGTGGCTGGGTCAAGTTTTTCTTATGATTGGGAGTCTTATGGTCTCCAATGAACGGCGTGCAGCTGTGTAGGATGTCATCGAAGTAAAAAGGTGGCATAGACCATCAATTATTATGGTGGTTATATATAAAAATAAGCCTAGACAGATAACGTGGTCCTCGGCTATTTGTGTCTTGAACCAGCTTGAACCCCCATCGATTCCATCATCTCTCATCGATATCAAAATTCACTAAGCATCGGAAACGACATCGCGCAAATTTATACGTAATAAATTCCAGTCCCAATTCCACGCTTTGATCGCTATACAATTCCATCATCTATGCGCCACGCTCGACAAGCTCGTGCACAATATCCACAGCCCTCTTAAACTTGGCTTTCTGCTCATCGGTCGGCTGTACTTCGCTCTTCCCACCACCACACCCCTGTGGGCCACCATTGCACCACTCAAGATCCTCGCTGCCCCACGCGATGCTCGTATCGAGCCCGTAGATGTCCTCGCTACCCGGGGGCTGCTCAGTTGGGATCTCCTTCAGGATCGCATGTAGTTCCTCAACGAGCGCCTGGGTGTCGCCATGGTCTTCTGAGAGGATCTTCGGCGCTGCGTCCTGTAGGGTCGGCGTGCCGCTGGGCCTCACAGCAGCAGTGATGTGAAGAGACGAGTCCGAGGCCGCTTTGGAGAAGGTGCAGATAGCTTTGGGGGTCGGTGGAGCAAAGCCCCCGTGGATGCCTAGCGAGACTTCGATTTAGTGGCAATATCTTTAAGATAGGAGGGCGTATGTATACCGTTCTGTAGGCGACAGTAGTATTCTTTGATTCTCATTGTAGATGGGGTGAGTTAGTTAGATCGAGTGTGATCTAGTGTGATGGTGGTGGTATGTAAGAGCAGGAGCTGTGATCTATACTTTGCTGATGATTGTATGCATATGCCTAACTGGGTATCTTACAGCATTATTACTGGCTAGTACGATTACGGGTTACGGTGTGCTACCAACATTCCGGGAAGTGTTGTTATTGATCACGGGTTGATATAAAGTAATGATGATCTGGGGGCAGCTGGCCATGGGACATTAGTCGAACAGAAGCCCTCAGGCCTCAGCTGGCGAGTCCGAGAGTTTTCCCGAACGTGAGCGTACCATAAGAAACCTTGCAAAATATCTTGCAGTTGCATGGTCCGTGAATAGGTGGCAGTTGGCATGGTCCGTGAATAGGTGGCAGTTGGATGCAGTTCAGGGAAAGGTCTTTTACAGTTGTGTCAAGAATCTAGTTATGTATGAAAGATAATCGCTTGGATGATATAGTACTTCCTTGTGCTCTCAAGCAATGTGGCGTCCTACATGGGTGATTAGTAGCTTGAGTTGGTGTGCACGAATCGTTTTTTTGTGTAAAGACGTCTAGGTAACCAAACAAGCTCTGACATCAACTCTAATCTCATTCTATATCTAATTTTCGAGCTAAGCTACAGAGGCCTACACACGCGTCTGCGATTACTATGTTCGATCTGTATTTTGGAACATCTGTTGTCTTGCCATCTGCTGATGGGAATGTGCCAGGGTCTAGGCGACATCGCCGGAGATGTCCAATGGTACCATCTTACTAACCGACTGGTGCGTGTTTTAGTGTTCATCTGTCTGGCCTTGAACATTATCGCCCTCTTCAGATGCAGAAAGTACGACTCCAGCGGCCAAGAGCGCCTCCTGACCATCTTCGTCTACAAAGTTTCCAGATATTGTCCCGACTGGAACTAATTCACGAGTTCAGACCATGGCTTGAACACACCCATTATCACGTATCCCGGAAACGGAACACGCCATTAGATCGGCTATGGGACTGCTTTGCTTTCGGCGCCCC
Source organism: Sphagnurus paluster (assembly GCA_018282025.1). NCBI lineage: Eukaryota > Fungi > Basidiomycota > Agaricomycetes > Agaricales > Lyophyllaceae > Sphagnurus > Sphagnurus paluster. The sequence continues at coordinate 22,317 of JABCKI010000205.1, read as the reverse complement.
TCTAAGCACACTTTTAAACCTACTGGGGTCGCCATCTCCTAGCCAGCTTATCGACCGTGTAGAGAATTTCGACTTTGAGATTGGGATCGAGGGGCGACATGCGTATTTTAGGAGCTTCATCCAGCGTGTGCAAATGTTAGAGGCGCAGGGAAGGATCCCATACGGAGAAGTTTTGAGAAGCGATGACTTCCTCAGCGACTCTAATATGGCCTTCGCCAAGGTACGTGCCAAAGTTTTTTTTTATAATTTAATTTCTCTGACGCATGGCCATGAACAGATTCTGAGAACAGTTTACCGGCTTCTGGTTGCATTAGAAGAAACGTACCCTGGCTTGTTTTCCACGCCGACGGGCTCAAAAGAGACGCGACGCGAGCTGGTACAGGAACTGATAGAGACCGAGCAAGCTCATCTCTCGATTCTCAAAGTTATTTTTGTTAGTTTTTTTATTGTCCTTTTGTCTTGGTTTGCTTAAAAGCTCAATATACAACATACCAACAGGAAAATGCTGAACATCTCTCGGATCGATTAGATTTCCTGGAACCGTGCCTGGAATGTTTTCTCAAAAACCGCACACGACTTCTTCAATATCACGAGCGGCTTCTCCAGTGCGCTAAGGACCTCTCCCAAACCACACATGCTTATTGGCTTAGAGCATTCGCCCTCGATGTATGTATCCTGAGCCTCACAATTTGTCAGAATACGAATATGCAACCCCTCTAGGATGATTCCACGCGTATTAAGGTTTTCGGCGCCTATCGCTCAGTCTGTATCAACTATATAAACCTAGCAGAATTTTTGCAAAAGACCGAGTTTGAGGTCAGCTACTTAACAGTCACCGGGAATTTGAATTTATATAAATTTCTCAAAGCCTGACATCGCCAATAGCGCCCAGACTGTCCTCGAAAATACATCAACCGCCATTTCCCGCATCGCCACTTACAACTTGATTCTACAGGCGTGTATTTCAATAATACTGTAATTAGCCAATTTAATCACTTCACCTGTAGGATCTCCTACACGTCACATCACCAACAGACGATAAGGGTTACAACTCCCTCTGTGAGACCGTATTCCGAATGAGAGACATCTCAGAAACTATGGATGAAGTCGGCTACGAGCTCCGTACCATGCATTCTTCGCGCATCCTTAAGGGGCGGGCTTATATTTGGTCTGCTCCCGACCCAGAACATCTCGGTAATATCCTTTTGGATGACTGCATCGTTGCTGAAGAGGTCAAAAGGAAACAGTACTCAGTTTTCTTCTTCGAGACACTCTTGCTGTGCTGTACGGAAGGATTCGATAGGATGGCGAAGCCGCAGCCTACCCAATCCTATCCAATATATCCTTGGGAATTTGGGCCAGCGCTGCGGAAAAAGAGCCCACTGGATATTGTCTATGCTATACCTGTTTCAAAAATCCAGTATGTATCCTGCTCAGACACAAGTGAGTGTAACACACAACCATCCAAACTTTCAATGGCTCAATGTTCGTTATCTTTCACCAATAGGCTCTATCGAGATTACTTGGTTGGACACAATAAAACAAAACACCCGTCGGCTCAGATTTGTTTCCATGAGCTTCCCCCAATGGGACCAATGGCTTGATACTCTGAAGCCGTTTGTACCCCTGATACATCGTCCTTCTACCATTCCTCAGGTTACACTGGGCGATGGTGAAGAATTATTATCAGGTGAATTATATCATCTCCAAATAATCCAACATATCTGAGTAAGAGATCTCGAGTAGAAGACGAAGACGAGAACGGCCATAAACTCACGCACGCACGATCCTGGAGCGTCATTGCACGCAAAGGGCCCCAATCCGACACATCATCTTTCGTCAATCAAGAAAGTAATGACGATTTCCCCCCGATTTCCCCTGAGCTCCTTCCAGACCCCTCCAACATATCGTCTGAGATCCTTAGGAGCCCATCGCCGCTGAGCCTTAACAACGCTATATTGTCAGACGACAGGCCCCCGACACCACCGGTCGATGATGGATTTGGTGGGGTTTTCGAGGGTTCTAATGTTTCCGCCATTTCACTGATATCCACACAGGCCCAACTGGTGTGCTTGACCTTACTGGGAAAATCACAAGAGAGGGGATGTATCCTTCGGCCCATGGTGGATTTTCTGATATATGGAAGGGCACCTGGTTTGATGGTGACTACCCACGACATGTGCGTCTTACCCTCTAAAAAGAAACTACGCTAGAATTCTCGTTGATGATTTTATTTTTGAAAAAATCTCAGGTGGCCGTCAAGGTCTTGCGATCTAGAATTGACGATTCTGAGATGGAAGAGAAGATGATCAGGGTAAATACCCCTTCCAAGTTTAACCTTAAGCTTAATCACTGGCTAAATTCTATATTTACAGCGTCTGCGGCGCGAACTCAGCATTTGGAAGAACCTGGACCACCCACATATCCTCAAACTTTATGGAATTGCCTCCGACTTTGGACATTACAGCTCTATGGTGTGCCCATGGATGGAACAAGGAAGTCTCAGCAAGTATCTGGAGCGGTCCGGGGATATCCTTTCAACCTCGGATCGTTTGAAGCTGGTCAGTGCAGGATATTCTTCGTTTTCGTTGCAGGGTGCACGTTCTGAAATCCCATTGTTGGAAGTTGTGGGAGATAGCGGACGGGTTATCTTATTGTGCGTTCACATATTTTTCTTAGGCACATTGTCTAACGATGTTACTTCTGGAAGTGCACTCACGCTCAATCATCCATGGTGATCTTACGGGCGTATGTCCCTTTTCTTTCTTTTTCTGCGTCATCTATTCATGGTACAACCACAGTCCAACGTCCTCATTACGGATGGGGCTAAAGCCTGCCTATGCGACTTTGGCCTATCGAGTATTATCGCCGAGTTCCAGGGAGCTTCCCTTTTCACATCCACAATCGGTGGCGCCGTTCGATGGGCTGACGCGCTCTTTTATCGCTTGAATAGCGAGAGCAGTGAGGATAGTGATGAAAGCGATGGAAATCACGAAACTCCGGTAGTCAGTACAGCAAGTGATATATATTCTTTCGGAAGTGTGATGCTCGAGGTGTGCTTTGCCTTCATCTATTCATTCATTCATTAATCAACAAAAAATATTTATCTAGGTGCTGTCAGGGCGGATACCCTACCACTATATCCGCACAGATGCACAGGTCGTCATCGAGCTTCACGTCGGGAAAAGGCCGCGAAGGCCGGCGGTCTCGTTTGTGTCTGATGAGCAATGGTCATTCATTGTGCGTTGTTGGTCTGATGAAATTTTAAAGAGACCCAAGGCCTCAGCGGTCTGTAAAACTATGAAGGTGTTTTATGATGCAAGTGTCTTATAATAATCAGTTCTTCATTTTATATACAAGAGCTAAACAAGGTTGTTGCGATTTCCATAAAATTGAATATCAAATTCAGGATGTGTATGATTTATTTTCCACTGACCAGTAGTTTTTGAAAGCCTGCAACACGACCATTGTGGATGGGCGCGCGTTGTTTGTGATTATTATCACCATTCACTAAATTTCTCTCCACGACTTTACATTGCATGCCCCGGATCACGCTCCAGTGATAATAAAACCCGCTATTTAGTATTTAGACACTCTTGGTCCTCTTCATTTACGTTCTTGAAATGCCAGCCAACCAGCACCACACCGAATACGCGCCACCTGTTCTCCGCGCCCCCTCCCCTGCGAGCTCTATTGGAACGGTCTATGGCGAGGATCAAACCTCATTTTCAGACTGCGAAGATCAGTTGGACCAGGCCGACTTTGAGCAGAAGGTGGAGGACAACATGGGTCTGGATGAACCAAGGACGGAGGAGATCCTGGCGAACCAGGATCCGCTTCTCACAAGGCCACCCCCTGGATCCCTTGAGGAGCACCGTAGGCCCCAGATATACCAGAGCGCAGACGCCGTTACTGATACTGGTTTGGACAGAGCTTTACCACCAGGTCATGGAGAATCTCCACCACATAGTCCAAGGCCTCGAAGAGAATGAACTATTCGACCGGATGATCTTAAGAGGCTCGCGAGCTGCCCTAGAGATCCAACCCAGTACAACAGACATCGACGCACTTATGCGAAGTATGATGGTAGTGCCACAGCAACCTGGTGCCGGCGATGTCACAGAAACAGGTCGTGGGCGGTCGGAGAGCCATGCTACTGTGACTAATGGCCCATGGACACGCGCACTCGACGGTCACGAAGGGCAGCGCGACGCTCAAGGGGGGTTACTGCTCACCATGGGCGTGACCCCGGGCAAACGCAGTCGAAATGGTAGTCGGAAAACCTAAATCATAACGATATGGGTGGTGCAATAATATATAATTCACCTTGAGCGGTTAGTACAGTTGTATGTGATATGTATGAGATCTGTCTGCTAATCCATTGTTATCCTCAAACAGTCCATTCTGTTCATTGCTCCGATGGAACATCACCTCCCACTGAGAAGAAATCTGGCAGCCCCTCCTCCACCTTCTTGATGACATCCTGTATGGCCTTCCTCGCTGCATTCCGACAATCATGATGCATATATGGTGCACTACCCCAGCGCTCATACTCTTTATGGACCTGTTTCAGGCGGCCTACAACGTCTGCAAGCCCCATTCCCAACATTGCGTCTGTACGAGTCTTCTCCTTCCAAAATTCGAGCCAGCTTTGTGTACACCCATGCTGGTGCCATGTCGCGCCACATGATGAGGCATGGTCGAAAAAGGGCGGCGTCACACGAAGCCTTTCCCAAGTGCTGGTGAGGCGATAGTATCCCGCCAAAAGGCGCAGCTGTTGTGCAGGATTGATCCTCAACGGGCCTTTGTCGTCGTCATTGACACTGGGAATATTTACTGGTGTCTCAGAATCATTGCTGTCCACAACCGGGCTCAGCTCTGCCATTGACTTCAATACGAGGTCCGTCCCTGTGGGTTGCACAATTGCTGCCTTCTGCATAACCTCGAGGTACGCCACGCCGCGAAGCGTGCGGATGTTGAGCTCATCTGCCAGCGTCATCGCGAGGTACGCGTACTGTAATGAAGAGCTCATGAGCTGTCGCAAGTGTGCAATCATCGTCGACAGTAGCGGTGCATGGTTGCACATCTGTGCAAGCCGGATTAGCTTTGTCAACTGCTCAATGCTCTGGATACTGGTACTGCTTTCGGAGGGGGCGGAACGATCGACTAGCGAGAACGTGTAGGATTGGGGTGCTGGAATAGTTGCAAGTATCGGTGAAGGCTTGCGATTGACATAATCATGAATGGTGTTGAGCGCCCAGCTTTCCAGGTTCTTGAAGGCGTATTTGTTGCTTATCCGGGCGATGTCAATTAACTTTGGGAGGTTATCGCCAGCTGCACAGATATCTGGGGGTCTGAATCCAATGAATACCGACATGCACGTACTTGAAGAGGGCCATGATTTGAACTCACAGCGCATAGAAGGACCATAGGAAGTTGCGAAATTCGGATGCAGTTTCCCCTGTCAAGATGATAGGATTGTCGTCAGATTGACCTTCAGCATCCAGACTGCCTTGGGGAAGTGTGAACATAACTCCGAAGCTTGATGAGTCGTTACTCAATCTCGTTCGGTGAACCTGTTAATTTATGGAGCATAAGCGGAAAGCCACGTACAAGCCATGTTTGGTGAAAGTTGACACAAACGTTGAACAGGGTATCCTCGACCAAAAAGATACAGCTCCCATCCTCGAAGTAGTACGCTGGGTCTCGCTTCATCGTTATGTTGCCCAGTGCCTGAGTATCTCGAGAGTCCATGCTTGATGACCTTGACTTCTTGGTAGTGGGTGATCGGTGATCTAATGGTTCAGCAATGCATCTCTGACGCTTGCCGTTCTCGATGGTAGTAGAGTCCACCTCGGCTTGAATAGTATTGGTCTGAGATGACGGTGACTCTAGCTCTAGTTCCATGGTGGCCTATTGTGGCAAAGAAGTTGCCGGTCCGTATCATTTAAGTATCTAATGTGGAGCCCTAACCCCAGATGCTAGACATTCAAAGTGTGCCTGATAAGCAACTCTCTCGTTCGTTGTCTATACGATCCATGAGTATATATACCTAGTCTCCAGTGCTCATTACACCAGTGAATTGAACATGCTATTCTCGAATTGACAACGATGATGGCCGCGGCGGGAGAGTCATCCATAGCATGACTGACAGCTTAGTCAGAGATCAATTTATAAGAAGGCTCGTAATCGCTGGATGCTGTTTTTCACCCCCACCTTTGCTGAGCCCCTCCCCTCTTCATATCCTGCCGTCCAAGGCTAAAATAGATTATAATGGCTTATGTGTTCAAGCGAGGTTAGTTTAATCCTGATGATTGGTGAGATTACTCCTCATTATCTTGATTTATTCTAGATGGGTACGTCGATGTTGGACGCGTCTTGACGCGTCAATATCCAGGAAACTGACCCTCTTACTATGTATAGACGCAAGGAGCGCGTTCAATTTGACAAAGTCCGTCTCTTCAAACCCTTTAACGCGTCAATTCTTATCGGCCATTAGATCACCACGAGGATCGACAAGCTATGCTACGGCCTCGATATGAACTATGTCAACCCTATCGAGTACGCGTCATGTCTCTTACTGAGCCCCATCTTTGACCCAGATCTCCCTTAGGGTCACTCAGAAAGTTGTTCAGGGAGTATACCAGGGCGTGACGACAGTAGAGCTCGATGTTCGTGGATCTCTTTGTCTTCGCTATTTTAAGCTACTGACGATACTACCAGAACCTTGCTTCCGAGACTGCTGCTTACCTTACAACAAAACACCCGGACTACGCTGTGCTTGCTGCCCGCATAGCTATTTCCAACCTACACAAAGAGACCAAGAAAAACTTTTCTCATGTCATCAAGGATCTGTATGAATATAGTGAGTCGATTTAATTCTTTCTTATTCAATCCTTTAACTTGATTTAGTCAACCCCAAGAATGGGCGCCCCGCTGGAATGATTTCTAAGGAAACATACGATATTGTTTGCGAGCACGCAGATACACTTGACTCTGCGATTATTTACAGCCGCGATTTCGATTACAACTTGTGGGTGTCTTTGGTTACCGCCGGATATCTAAAATAGGCTCAAAAACTTGCGACAGCTTCGGTTTCAAAACCCTGGAGCGTTCCTACCTCCTCAGGATCAACGGACGCGTCGCAGAACGTCCCCAACACATGATTATGCGTGTCGCTGTCGGCATTCATGGTGCTGATATGGAGCGTGTCATCGAGACATATAACCTCATGTCAGAGCGGTACTTCACGCACGCGTCGCCCACTCTCTTCAATGCTGGTACACCACACCCGCAACTAAGCTCTTGCTTCCTGGTTTGCATGAAGGATGATTCGATCGAGGGGATTTATGACACCCTGAAGAATTGTGCTATGATCAGTAAGACCGCAGGAGGTATCGGTGTCAATATCCACTGCATTCGTGCCACGGGGTGCGTCTTTTAACCTCCAGGTTACCCTTTGTCTTGGTTGTGCCTCACTGACCCTTTGCTGTCAGATCATATATCGCCGGAACGAATGGGTACTCCAACGGTATTGTTCCAATGCTCCGGGCGTATGACGCGACCGCTCGATATGTAGATCAAGGAGGCAACAAGCGACCCGGCGCGTTCGCCATCTATATCGAACCCTGGCACGCTGATGTGTTTGAATTCCTTGACTTGAGGAAAAACCATGGAAAGGAAGAAGTCCGTGCCCGCGACCTTTTTTATGCACTTTGGATTCCCGATCTCTTGTGAGTCTCTCCATTCCAAGCATAACGTGCCACTAACTGTCCAACAGTATGAAGCGTGTTGAAAAAAACGCCGACTGGCCACTTTTCTGCCCCAACGAAGCGCCGGGATTGCACGAGGTTCACGGAGAAGAGTTCGAGGCCCTTTTCACGAAGTATGAGAGTGAAGGACGTGCAAGGAGGACTATTCCCGCCCAAAAACTGTGGTATGCTATTCTTGAGGCTCAGATCGAGACTGGTGGTCCCTTTATGTTGTATAAGGATGCGGCGAATGGTGAGATAAACCACCTTATTATACACTCAACCTCTTTCTCACTACTATGTTCTAGGTAAATCCAACCAGAAGAACCTCGGCACTATCAAATCATCTAACCTCTGCACGGAGATCATCGAGTACTCTTCGCCTGACGAGACAGCAGTTTGCAACCTTGCCTCCATCGCACTTCCTACCTATATCAAGAACGGCGTGTACGATTTCCAGAAGTTGCACGACGTCACGAAGGTCGTCGCGTTCAACCTCAACCGTATCATTGATGTCAACTACTACCCCATCCCTGAGGCCAAGCGCTCAAACTTCCGCCACCGCCCCATTGGCATCGGCGTGCAGGGCCTCGCTGACACATTCATGGCGCTCCACATGGCGTTCGATTCCCCCGCCGCAAAGGAGCTTAACGTCCAAATCTTCGAGACCATCTACCACGCCGCCCTGGAGGCGAGCGTAGAGATGGCTGAGAAGGATGGTCCATATGAGACCTACGAGGGCAGCCCTGCATCGCAGGGACTGCTCCAGTTTGACTTGTGGAACGTTGCCCCCACCGCCCTGTGGGATTGGGCGTCGCTCAAGGAAAAGATCGCGAAGAGTGGGCTGAGGAACTCTCTTCTTACGGCCCCAATGCCTACAGCGTCAACGAGTCAGATCTTGGGGTTCAACGAATGTTTCGAACCCTACACCAGGTAAGAACTTCGTTTGTCGTTTATTGGCTTAAATCTAATGACCTTGTTCGTAGTAACATCTATACCCGACGCGTTCTCGCTGGTGAATTCCAGGTCGTGTGCCCCTGGCTCCTACGGGAGCTTGTCGACCTCGGTCTATGGGACGATAACATGAAGAACATGATCATCGCGCACAATGGGTCGATCCAGAACATCCCCTCCATCCCGGATAATGTCAAGGCCATCTACAAAACCGTTTGGGAGATCTCCCAGAAGAAGGTCATCGACCTCTCCGCAGACCGCGGCGCTTTCATTTGCCAGTCACAGAGTCTCAACATCCACCTTCAGGCGCCGACGCTCGGTCAGCTTACAAGCATGCACTTCTACGGATGGAAGAAGGGCTTGAAGACGGGCATGTACTATCTCCGTACCCGCCCTGCTGCCCAAGCGATTCAGTTCACAGTCGATGCAAGTGTCCTGAAGGACGCAAAAGCGCAGACCCTTGCTGCCAGTCCTGCACGTCCTACGCGCGCTAAGCCTTCAGGGTTGCCTACTCCTTCGTCTTCACTATCCTCTTCGCCCATCCCCCCACCTGTCGCGTCGGCTTCCAGCAGCAGCAGCAACAGTGCCCTTAGCAATGCGCCTGCTACTTCTATCAAGCAGGAACCTACGACCCCACCCGCAACAAAGTTTGCCGAGACGCCCGCATCCAAGGACGTGCAAACGGCTGAGGAAGCGCTTGCTTCCCTGCCACTCGACGACAAAGTGAGGAAGGCGGCTGAGGCGGACCCCGAGTTCGCGGCTGCGCTTCAACGTCAGAAGGATCGTGAGCTCGAGGATGCCAAGCTCCAGTGCTCATTGGAGAACAAGGAAGCATGCTTGATGTGTTCTGGCTGAGCTGTTTTGCCTAGTATCACTGTACCTTTTATCTGATTGAGTCCAGCATTGTTGTACCAGGTATCAACCTGGATCTCTATTCTTCTTTTTGTCGCTGCTCGTATCCTGTCAGTCCTATCTAGTGTACCTCTGTATATTCTTGCCAATAAATCATGACCTCGGTTCTCAAAATCTGTATTTGGAGATATGTTATTGCTATACATGCACGTGCACATGCTGCCGTAGCGCTTCCAACTTTTTTGACTTGAATTCCATCATCTTGCGCTCGATCGACAGCCCTATTGCCAAGGCCAAATTCAAGCCGTGACGATGTTATGCACCCCACGTAGTCTGTTATTTTAAATAAGATAGCTACACCCAAAACGGCCTTGTATGCGAAGCAATACTGATTGATGTCATTGGATGGCACTGAATCCCACCGACCTCCTATGCATAGGCCTATGCTTGCACCTTGTTGCACATCACTAGTTCAACAACAGAGCCTAAGCTACTAAGGCAATACGAAGGTGTGGTTTGCAATTAATTGTAAGAATTTTGCAAGATTCGACCACTCTACGAGATAAGAATGTTGGAGAATCTTGTGTATAGAGGCTCAAATTTAAAATGTTGATCGTGACAAATCGGCTGCCGTCCCAATGGTGCTACCCCCTTCTTAATATTCGAAGATCTTCTACCTCTGCCAAGTTACTACACCGCCCAACTACGGTCCTCTCGCGTATCTGGACTCTCAGAGGTAAAACTGGCCAGCTTGCCACTACGTCAACTGGGTGGACTATATCCCTCCGCTTGCAGGGCAGCACATTCCACACCACGTTGTATCCGTAAACCTGTGCCGTGGCTTCGGGGTTTCGGGCTAGGATTTAAGGGCAGATGGCCCGGTCCATATGGCACAAAATTCACATACGGTATACCCCACATGTGGTCTTTCTCCACTTACAGCTTATAGCCTTTTACTTAAGTAATGCGCCATTACGATCTTCGTGCCTCAACTTGGCCCCGGTAACCAGCTCAAGCCGCCCATGTCCACCGCCAGTCTACCGTCTTATATCGCCCCCCCTTTCACTCGCGCACCAACTTACTCTGCTGAGCCTCAAGAACATGAACAGCGCATCGCTCTGGCTGATCGGCTAAGGCCCCGGCCTACCGGAAACTTTGTCAAGAAATCGAAGAATGGGGACGCCCACCTGCGACTGAGTGCTCAAGAGGATAATGCTGCCCTCCCTGTTTATGGTTTACAGGGCTCTGTTGAAGGCGTCGTGGAGTTATCCAAGATAGACAGTATCATAAGCGTCGAAGTCAAGGTGAGGAGAGATCTAGGTCACCGCTAGGTTTTGTTGACATCCATGCATAGATCGATGGCAGGTTACGTTTGAAAGAGATTGCAGAAGGCGGAACTACGACGGCAAAATTGTGCCTGGATACGGTGGTGCTGTGGCGGAGAAATCAGGACAATGTGGTGTGCCCGAACGTTCTTCCATTTGCCTTGAATCTTCCTGCCACCTTCACGTATGATGACAAGACTTATGTGAGCTTTTGATATCCCTGCTCTTTTGTTTCCAATGAGCTAATGCGGGTTTTGAATCAGCCTCTTCCTCCGACATTCGATGTTAAACTGAAAGGCTTACCCGGTTTTATAGCAACAATCGATGTGTGTTGTGCGCTATATCTCTATCTTATAATTACTGACCTACCATTTTATAAAAGTTTTCTGTTAGCGCTACGATCGTAAAGCAACAATTCCCTGCAGCTCCGCGAATGTCCAAGGTCAAATCCAACCTTCTCAACGGCTCTACGTAAGGGCTCAGTCATGAAATTCGCATCTATACTGACCTTCATATGTAGCACAGTCGTAACACCATTCATCTACCATCCCCGAACTCGACCCGCTGTACCACTTCCCTCTCCTCTCATTCCGTCTCGGAATGGATTTATCGAGGACCTAGCCTGGACTTGTTATCAATCTGAAATACGTCCGAAAGGCAAAGGCGTCAGCCAATCTGTCATCGCAAGATTCTACTTACCTGCTTCCCGTGTATTTTGCATTTCGCAACCAATACCGTTCCACCTTGCCTTCGAGTCGTCAGCGCAGTCAATGACAGCATTTCTCCCACTCTGCCCCACGCTCGGCTTCATCAAGCCAAAGCAGGCTACTCGCGTACAAGTCATGCGACAGTCTACCGTCGACGTCAGGTTTGTGTTTCTCATTGCAGTAGCGCCGCTGGTGATTTCATCAGACTGATTTCTGTTCGTTCAGAAATACGGTCGTCGCAGGGACAAAGACTGATATCTGGCGCGTTGATTGCATCGGTGAAGGTACCTTCAGGCATGCAGTAAGTGATCAACCTGGTGGAATATATATGGCGACTGGCGACTGAGCTTTCGTTGTACTTTAGGGTGATGGTCCAACATGGACATTATTCACCGGAGAAGTAGTTATCAGCGATACCGTTAAGGTTTCGGGCTTCAAAGCATCTGGGCTCAGCGTCAAGGTTAGTTTCCTGTTCGATCTTTAGTCATACTTCATACTGACAAGATTTCCGGACAGGATTGTATGCTGTTCTCAGTCATGCCTCCTGAGCCCCACCGCTCCCCCTTCCATGAGCTTCGCCAAGCCATTCCTGTACGACTGACAACTGACGCATGGGCAGCTGACGGTACTGGAGTCGGTGGCGTTGATCACCACCGGACCCCGTCAGACAATTCTGTCGTATCCTTACTGGAGCAGAATACTAGTTAGATCTAGACCACTATGACGTACACTCATAATGACATCACACAGATACTTTATTCCTATCACTATATAAAGGTCCGCTTGCAATTGACACTTTTTACTCAACAAAAACCACCTATGGCGCCAATCTCAAAACTTGATCCAGCACAAAACCCCTCGGGACAGTTACCGCAGACTACCGACCGCAAGACTGACCAAGCTTGCGTTCAGTTACCTTCAGAGTCAGTTCAGACAGCGTCGACAAGAAGCGACACCCCTCCGCAACAGGGTAACTAGGATAATCTTTGAGGACCGATTCAATATCTGAATGATACTTTCAGCTGCAACTCAACCCGGCAGTGGTAGTGAATTACCTTCCCAAAACCTTCCAGCACCACATTTTGTCGAGATCCCTGCCGAGCCCGCGAAGCCTGTCTCCTTCAGGGACCAAGTAATAGGTATGCATTCGTGCTTCTTTGATTCATTCGATTGACTACATGAATGAACCATTTACAAGGCGTTGCAAAGGTAATTTGTCTATCACATCTATTACGATGCGTCTGAACTGACCGTCTATGTATGACATTTAGAAAACGCGTGGGACGGCAAGTTTTCTTTTAATACTTATGCATGACGTCAACTCATCGTCGCCTTAAACTCCACAGCTATTGCACAATGTCAGTCCAGTCGATGTAGAATCTAATCCTGGTCTTTGGGCTCACTGTGACTCGGATTCCTAGCCTGATCTCGTAGAAGAAGGGGAGATGATCCTCGAAGGCCATCCGAAGGTTCATTCTGAAGAGCCCTCTTCCGTCTGATAATTATTGTACCCAGAATTAGGATATCACGATCCGCTTCAATGTGTACTTCTATTCATCTAAAGAGATACAAGTAAGAGCTCATAGGTGGTTCTACTAGTCATAACCTCATCTTAACGTCGAGCTTGTGGTAAGTTCAAGGACTCCATCATACTCAGAGTCGCGCCCCACGAGTGCCAAACTCTGATCTAGTTGGGCAAAACGGTCAACGCGTCTCAGAGGGCTGATCAACAGTGAGCGCACTTTCGTTTAATGTATAAAAGCACCCAGCCGTAATTTACAGGCTCTGATGTATACATAACATGCTTTTTTATACATCAGAGTCAAAAGTAATGAATGATCTTTGAACCTGGTGAGACAGGCTGTTAGAACGGCGGTGCTCACAGCGATCTATAGGGTGCACAAGATTTTGAGGTCGTTTGGATTCGATTAGGATTTCTGAGGGACTGAAATATCAGCCTGAGCTTGGTAATGACACAGGGTCATGCTACGACAGACCGATTAGATACTGACGCCGATCGAGGGATCTTATCACCAGCTTTGCACTTACCGCCGGCAAACTTTCTCATCTCCTTTCTTTGCTCAGGAACATTTACTTGACGACGGACTTGAACCTTGGCTACGATACATATATACATTTCTTTGAAAAGGCTATAACCTATGGCTATTCTACTGTCTGAAGCTCCTGCCACCCCCACCTCCAAGGATGGTTCCTGTGAAAGACCAATTCCCGAAGTACCTCACAACGAGGAAGTGAAAAATCCTGTAGTTTCCAGTTCAGAGTATGCTTATAACGTAAGAAGGTCTCTAAAAATTTGAATTTTGAAAACTCATGCTTCGAATGAACAGGCCACCAACCTGGTACATATCAACGACGACGGGGTCAAGAGCGCAGCAAAATATGTCAGTCTAACAATCTAAAATCCATGCTCACCGACTGTAATTTTTCAACTTGAACAGATACGCCAGAAACTGTCAAATGAATCGTACAGTCCAAGGACGTGGCGAACACACCCCCTTCACATATTGCCAGCGGACCCTTATATCGCCGCAGATCCTTTGAACAAATCTATTTTGAACTGGATATTTCTTATCTCCTCGCTGAACTTCAGTTTCTGGTCTGAAAGGGAGGGTCGCCCTGACCGATATGGTATCGAGTGGCGAGATAAGTGGGGCTCCGAAGGTAGGAAAGTTCATACTGGTTACTGGAGCCTTGTTGCTGCTCTCAATAGGGGTGAGATATTTTATTTGGAAAATATCACACTTAGGGTTTCTCTTATTATTTTCAAGCTCTGGAGGATGATATCCCAATTACGGACCCCACCTTTTATTACTCAGAGGCTGAGTGTCCCGACTCGTTGATTGAAGATGTATTTCGTCCTGCCAAATTTTCTAAAGAAAACATCCCTCTCCTTCAGCAGCGTATTTCCATAATGAGGGAGAATGGGTCGATTCTCTGCCAGGCATGTTTATTTCTTTTCGACAAGGCAATAGTGTTAAAACATCATCAGTGTTTTGGTGGCTCATTTCAAGGATTTATCGACGAATTTCACCGAAGACACGACGGACAAGGAACTGCCCTTGACCTCGTGAAAATGGTGACCGACACATTCCCCTCGTTCCGTGACGAGGTGATCTACAATGGGAAGCGTGGTAAGCCCAAAAAGGCCCTAGAAACTTTGATACAAGCTAATCAGCATCATACCACTAGTCTATCTCTGGAAACGCGCGCAAATCCTCGTTGCGGAGATATGGGCAGCCTTCTTCCCTGCATCTCCGGCGCTCACTCATCCCATATTCCCGGGCCCGAATGGGCCGCAGATACAACAACTCACCATGTTCGCCGATTATCGTGTCCCGCAAATTCTTCACCATATCGGCATCCTGACATATCCTCCTTCCCTTGTAAGTTTGCTCCAGGCAGGGTCGCCGCTCGCACCTGGTTCGAGGGAGGAAGTGAGCTTAAGAGCTGCGAGTATCATTGCAGTGGAAAGAGTCAGGGCCGAGATCTTGAGACTTTGCGTAGAAGATGGAGATGGCGCAAGCGGGAGCGAGGTCAGTAGCGTGTTGATTGACTTTTACCTGTGGGATTTGGCGAAAAAGGTCGAGGGTAAAGAGGAGAAGATCGAGGGCATAGAGACCAAAGAGACGGTGCCAGTTCATCGCACAAGGAGTATCTGGTACTGATTTGGTCGCCCATTATTCTTTATTCACATCGTTCCTTAGAGAGTTAGATTTTGTGTATTTATTATACCTTAGAATCATAACTTGATAGATGGGACAAGATCGTAATTTAAGAATCCTGGATATCATCGTCGTCGCTATTCTCCTCTGCCTCGACTTCATCGGAAGAGTCAGTGTCTGCAGACCATCTCCGAACCCCAAAGACGTCAACTTCGCCTTCCTCTCGTAGTATGCTGAAAAAAGGACGTCACATTGCTTCAATCGATTTGGTGATGCGGTGCGAACTTACTGGTCGAAAATCATAATCGTGCTTGACTCCGAATCTTCGTCACTGGAAGGATGCATCCCTGCAATTGCCCGAAAATACGCCGTCCGATCATCGTCATCGTAGCTACTAAGCACTCGAACGTCAGTAGATGTGCGCTGGAGGTTGGGTATGCAAGGGGCGTCGGGCGTTGGGCTGTGCAGTATTATATCTTTTTCAATTCCACAAGTAAGGACGTGTGGAAGTTGGGGATGAATAAGGGTAGAGTTGACGATTGATTTATGACCTGTGATACCAACACTTTAATGTTCAACTTCACATTTTACAAAAGGCGAGATACCTGTTAAGCGACAGAAGGGGGTAGACAATTCGACGGGGATAAATCGCGGTGACCCAGGCGTTTCGGCGAAGGCTATATGATGTTATTAAAAAGGTGTATACTTGGTGACAAGTCTGACCCACATACCAATAGTATTTGGCCACTCTCGTAAGATCCAATCTTTAGCGCTAATCTCCTTCCTTTCCTGTGTCAGTTTAGAGAGCGACGGTATCCTCCAAATGTAAGCCCTGAAGTCTTCAGAACCGGCCGAGTAGAACCGGTCAGTATCCAGTCCAGCACTCCCAAAAGCACCGTGCTTCGTTCAAGATAAAGTATCACTCTTGACTTGTAAATACAAAACCCATACCTTGATGGTGCAAGAGTTCGAATAGGCCCTCTCTGGTGGAGACACAGGCGTTCCATCGGGGCGGTTCTTTCCGCTACAAATGGCCAGGGGATTGGGGTCCGATAGTCCATATATTGTTGGGAGGTAATGCTAAAACATTAGTCAACAGCGAAGCAAATGAATTCATGGAAGAGCTCGGTACAAGCATGGTCACGGCGAATTTAGTTCCTGCAGTCGACAATGATTAAATGTATGTCAGAATAAGAGAAGATGTCAACAACCTTCGCGATCAAAAGTTACACTGCTTGCTTCTGGATTGCTTAGATTGGGGTTTGGTTTGCGGTTAAGCCTGGTATTATACTGTTGTTCCACTGAATGAGTGTAGGCCATCTCGGAAGAGTAACCAAATACAGACTGTCTGTACAATTCCTTGTCGGGTCCTCGTCGTAAGCGACCCAAATGCCATCCGGGTATCACGCAGACAGACATCGCCGTGACCGTCGCTGGTCACGAAGACATGCTCCATTATGGGGTGGTATTGTACCCCGGTTGCTTCTGAGGTGAGTTGAAGCGTGTCTTGAGCCCGTACCGAGCCACGGCGATCAACTCGAGCATCGTGAAACAGAATGCGCCCGTCCTGGCTAGCGCAAGGTATCAAAATTGCTGAAAAGTAAAGATTTAGTAGATTTTACCTTGCGCTCAAGAATACCTCCTCTTGATAAGGGTGACACGTAATTCCTCGTATAGTATCCTAAATAAAATTTTGTTACTTCAGGGAGGAAGGGAGAATCCAGTGTACTAACGTCATGGTCCATAAATGTCCTGTCTGGATGTTTCATCATTTTGTTCTCCAACTGGGATCCCAGCATGGAGACATCGTATTTGAGTATGGTTTCATCAGTACCTCCTCTTCAAATTTTCAGATGGTGTTGGCAGGTTTCAAAACATTTCACGCACGAGTAGAGATATCGATTCTTAGAAGAAAATGCCAGGGTAAATATATTTCCCTGTTTATTCGGGTACTAGTTAGTTGTTGAGCTGAAGCACGATAAGCACTCAATAATACCCTCGGTCCTCCGAGGGAGGCAACTGGAGTGGTCACGTCTTCTTGATGGAAGTCCCAGACGCACGTTTGGAAATCTGTACCGGGGGATTCATCATGAGCTTTGCGTGGGACATATTCTTCACCTACCGTCTCCACCACTTGCTAGAAAGCGACCTTCACCAGTAGAAAGCGCGAGGGCGTTGACACACGAGGCATGGGCCGATAACTTACTAGGATCGAGTCAGAGGAATTTCCAAGCAATGCTCAAGGTTATAGCTACCTGGAGAAGGGGAAGCCATTCGCAAGTATGTTTTTTAGAGTCTCTTGTTTGGATGATCTACGAAAACCCAAGTGACCAGACATTGAGCCACACAGGTCGAATTTTGAGCGTTGAAACATATCCCAGTGGTCACACTTGTAGAGGGTAGGCAATGAGATTGATTTTGATGAAGAACTATCATTTCCAGAGCCTGTTGAAAGCGAAGAAGCGATTCTGGCACACAGGCTCACGTAAGAAGGTCAATGTTCGACGTTGAGGACATCTTGACCTGGGGTAACTCTATTATCTCGGATTTACCCGGTCCGGTAATCCACCCTCTCTCCGCAACCTCACTCTACACATGTACCAACCGCCACTT
This sequence comes from Sphagnurus paluster, assembly GCA_018282025.1. Taxonomy (NCBI): domain Eukaryota; kingdom Fungi; phylum Basidiomycota; class Agaricomycetes; order Agaricales; family Lyophyllaceae; genus Sphagnurus; species Sphagnurus paluster. The sequence continues at coordinate 4,432 of JABCKI010000205.1, read as the reverse complement.
ATCCTGAATATCTTATACTCATTCAAATCAATGAAAAACAGTGTAGATAAAACGGGAGCTCTCGCGGTTGAGCTTGGCGCAATGTCGGGAAAAACGCGTGTAACACGTATGAAACCTTCAGTGCGAGCTATTTATACTACAACAGGACTTAGCAATGATGTCAGTATAGATCTTCGCTGTCGCGGACAGCCTATAAAGCCATGAAATCCCTTTCATCAGAGTTTCCTCTTTCCCTCCTTTTCAATGTCCCGCTTCATCATCAACGCCATTCCCTTTGAAACCCGTATCACCAACGATGCCCGTCAAATTCTCGCTCGTGATCAGGCGCGTGCCCAGAAGCTCCTAGCAGGTTTTCACCCACACGGCCCAGCTGCCTTCCACTCCAAGAAATCTGCTCAAGATAGTGCTGCTGCGTCTGCGACGCGTCATACGATCGACGTGACTGATGCAGGTTGTTCTTTTGGCGCGTATATGTACATATTCTGACCGTTATATGTACCAGGTATCGCGTACGCTGTTCCTGTCGACATCGGTCAACCTCCAACTATATTTTCACTCTTAATCGACATAGGTATATACTAATACTCCTCCGCGCTGAGAGTATCTTATCCGACTACTACTAGGCAGCTCAAACACGTACGCCATCTAGATAGAAGGGCATACATGGTGCTCAACTTTGCATATAGTTGGGTCGGCGCTGATAGGGAATATCGACCAAGTGGAACTAGCGTTTCTAGTGATAAAACTATCGTACGTATAAATTTACCTCTGTTTTGCTAAAAACTACTGAAGGTACCGTCTAGAATATCTCGTATGGCTCCGCCGCCTTTGTTGGAACAGAGTGTATGCGCCCATTTCTTTTTGAGTGATAAATGCTCACAGGGAAAAGACAACGACCAGGTCACCCTTGGTCGAAACCTTGTTGTCAAGAAACAGAGCCTAGGAGTTGCCTCTAGCGCTCGAGGGTTTAGCGGAATTGATGGAATTCTAGGGTAAGGGCTTCTGCTCTACTAATATCTGTCGATATTGATCTTCGTGTTCAGCATAGGACCTGTAGACTTGAACACAGGCCCGTCACTGCGATGAACGCATATTGCGTTGGCTTAACTTTGAATCAGGTTCAGAACTAGGTCCAACAGTCTTACCTATAACCCAAAATCTCTTCAACGCTGGTGTCATTCCTACCACTTCTATCGGAATTTCTTATAGTCCTACATCCCATGGCATCGCCAATGGCGATATGACTTTCGGAGCCACGGATACCGCAAAGTAATTCTCCCCTTCACGGTATACACTGGTGAAAACTTACATGTTCCAGGTTCACTGGCTCGATTAACTACGTCCCAATCACCAAGATCACGCCAGCTGATCAGTACTGGGGAATAGACCAAGATTTGACGTATGGGGCCGATATCCATCTTCTGCGCTCATCTGCAGGTATAGTGGACAACGGCACGACGTTATTACTTATCGCATCGGACGCGTTCAAGTCTTATTGTCGCGCGACTGGTGCTAAGGAAGACAGGTGAGCCCTCAACATACCATCTCGCGTTTTCTTGCACCAACTGAGGGGCTTCCACCAGCGTGACTGGGCTGTGGACGGTGACCGAAAGTCAGTTCGCGAACATGGAGAGTTTATTCTTCAAGATTGGTTCTGTCAGTGACATTCCCAATGTATTTACTTCTATCTCTAATATGATTCGCTGCAGGAAACTTATGAACTAACGCCCAACGCCCAAATTTGGCCCCGGGGGCTAAACAGCATGATCGGCGGCGAAGAGGGAAAGATATACCTTATCACCGCTGACATGGGTAGCCCTAGTGGCGCTGGACTTGACTTCATCAGTACGCCGAAATGCTTAGCTACGTGCGATGAAGATTTGAAGGCTCATAATATACCGCTCATTTTACTAGATGGTTTCGTATTTTTGCAGCGTTTTTATACAGTGTACGATACGACGAATAGTCGTGTTGGACTTGCTAGAACGAAGTTGACGAGCGCTGATATCAATTGACTGGCTCTTGTTGCATGGACTTGTCTCATACCCTGTGTCTGCTTCGTTTACCTTACACAACCTGACTCCAGCACCGATTCGAATAATTACCAAGTCTTTTGAAAATGGGCTTGTATATAATGGGTCGCAAGGGCAGTTAACTCACTGATAGTTTTATGAATACAGCACCGAACCCGTTCAATTATATGATTGAAGCTGCTGCAATTTTATGACTTGCTACGGGCCGCAATACGCCTGTCCTTACCAGGGCGCTTGCTGCCCCCTCGTCCGCCGCCCCGCCCTCCTCGTCCTCCACCTCTTGCACCTCCCCGTCCACCCCGTCCGCCACGCCCGCCCCCTCTTGACCCACCAAAGTCGTCTGTGGACTCCCTGGTATTTTGTTTTGAACGTCTGTTGGCGCCTCCAAAGCCATACTTTGAATCTCGTGATTGGCGACTGACTCCTCGTCCCCTAGCACCAGCGCCGCGGCCACCGAGTCCCGCACCCCGACCGCGTTTCGCCGGGCGGTCGGTAAGGGCGTCCTCGACTGCTATGTCGAAGTCGTCGTCTCCCGCTTGAGGGTTGTCGAGGACGTCTTTTCGTTCTACATTTCAGGAAAATGTCAATACGTATCAAAGCAGGCATCGTGAAGAAAACCCACTCCGTTTGAGACCCTTGAGCCGTTCCTCCATTTCCTTCTTCGACCTTTCCCGCTCCTTGAGCTTTTCAACCTGCACCTGCTTGCCAAACTTCTTGCCCTCGCGCTCCTTTCGCTTATCTTCGCTCTTTTTAATCCCGGCGGACTCATCAAGGAGACGTTGCCGTATCCGCTCCATATGCGAGTCCGTCTTCACCATCTCCGCGAAATAGTCCGACGGGCGGGTGAACGGGAATTTATGCTTCGCGGCCAGAGCGCGCGCTGCATTGGCACTGTGAAGGGCTTGCTTATAGCTAGGGAGGAGTTTACTCGTTTGCCTTTGACGATGCGATGGAACGGAGGGACATACAAGGCAAGTTCGCGATTGAGATCATCATTCACATCGACGTCTATTGTTTCGGGGTATGAGAGGACTAAAGTTTCTGTCCAGGGGAAGGAAGGGTCGAGTTTTATGGTTTCTCGAATGCGTTCGAGGGCAACCTATATAACGACAATAAGTGTGGCCTAACTTGCTTAGCAAAGAATATACAAGAGGAAGTACCTTATTATCGATTTCCACTTTTTGGCGGGGTATGGCATCCTCGTCTAGATCATCGACGTCTTCCAAGAGAACACCATCCTCCTCATCTCCGTCGCCTTCTTCTGCATCGTCCTCCTCTTCATAGCCGTCTTCATCATCCTCAGCACCATCTTCTTCACCGTCGCTATCCTCGGCAGATACTTCACCCTCATCGTCGGAAGCTCCCTCTTCTCCCTCTTCTGCGCCCTCTTCATCCGTCGACCAATCTTCGTCCTCTTCACCGAGAGCCAGATTCAATTGTGCCCGATCAAAGTCGTCCAATCCATCGTCCCCGAGCGCTTTCATGAGCCGTGCCATACCCTCTTCATCAACACCCTCGTTGTCACTGTCCTCATCTTCGTCTTCATCCTCGTTTACTTCGTCAACTTCATCTTCGGATGCCGGCTCAACTACTTTTGGTACAGGTGTTGCGGTGGACTTGCTGGGCTTTGATGAGCTGGGCTTTTTCGTTTTGCTGGAGCCTTGCAAGGCTTTGGGTGTGGACGGCATTACTGGCGATGTAGATGTGAGTTGACGGTAACTGACTTTTTTTTGGGAGGGGTTTGATCATAATACGAACAAACATAATGGTCTTTACGCGTCGCGTCAGACTCAGACTGAGACTGAGACTTGTTCAACTCTGACGACCGTGACTAGTTAACTGGGGCTCCATTTTTTGTGAATAAGATATATATTATTTATTTTCAATAAATCATTGATTACTGAATTATCGAGACAGTATAAGCATTTGAAGACCCTCGATCTCTATCAGATAGCAATGCACGGCCCACGGCGAGACTGAACTTCAAGGATCCTTGAAGGATCCTCCGACTCGGATGAGATTGATGGTATTTCCTATCAGTTGTACGGTAAAGTAGCAGTCAAGATTCCCCTACTTATTAGAAATGATTTACAGTCACGTGATGCGTGACGGCGCGGCGCGGCGCTGCCTGCCTGCGTCGTCGCGACTCCTTCGAGGGGGCGGGAGCACGTCTGCAGCGTCCAACTTGCGTTGGACAGACGCATAGGTCACTCAGGGACATGCGATCAGCCCCGCTTCCAGAAATAAGCGCTTTGGCAGGGTCCGAACGATGTTCGGCTCCCTTCCTACCGGCTTTCGCGCTCTCTTGCTCTCCAATTTACTGTTCTCGAGCCCTCCCCACATGTATATAGCCTTGTAATACAAAAATGCAATGAAAAATAATTTATTATGAAGTAAAA
>JABCKI010000204.1:0-25642 GCA_018282025.1 Sphagnurus paluster | reverse complement strand
ACAAAAACGGACAAAAATGAGCCAGAAACAATCGGTAGAGTGTCCCGACTCCCAAGTGTGATTAAAAGCACAAATTTAGGGAGGATTAGATCACTGTTGGTATATGCCGAGATTAGATAATCCGGCATGTAACATCCCCCGATCCTTCGTGCACAGTCTCGAAATCTTTGCTTACTATTTGCTTACTGATCTCCATACTGTAGATCATTCTAGTATAATTTCTATGTAGTATATATACAATACAGAAAGGCCAAACTCCTCATGAGTTTGTCCATCTAGGTTTAACCACCAGTGTGATAGCTATAACCATAAATCCATCAACAATCACAAGAATTGAAAAATACACTCTGAGTACATACATCATTCAAACCCAAGGCTGGGTAGAAACTCACAACTTCCCCCTTGGCTAAATCAATGCATAGAGGCTTTTTTTTCTGTCGTCGGTCTTGGGTTTGATGGGATGATCGGCCAGAACAGGCTCTTCAAGCTGAGAACGTGAGATCAATCTCACCGTCAAGACTCGATGCTATCTTCCGGCAAGCCGTCGCTTATCTCAATGGCGGTAGGGATAGCAGAGTCATCGCAGGTCATCGCTGGGTTTTGTATTTTGGATCCCCAGGATTTTGGCCTTTTTCATCAATGATATACTGCCTGGATGATCTCACGTGACATTCTTTGTTACATTTTATACATGACCCAAATCCGGAACGGCATATAAGTGGTAAATTACTGTAAATTACCTATGTAAATTACACTTTGCATAAAACTCGTCGTTTTTCACAGCACCCTACGCGGCGCTGCGGTGGAGGCCAAGTCTTGCACTGCCACAGCGGCGTTGATTATATAGATCGGCGACTTCCGATACTCAGTTTCCTTCCCTTGCCCACTCCCCAGCCTATCGTCCACAATGGAGGCCCTAAAGCTCCAGAAGAAGTATCCCGAAGTCTCGCGCGACGAGATGTTTGAGCTCATCAATCGGTTCAAGTGAGACTCGCTTCTTACATCTGTGAAGAGGCAACCCTGACCCCAGATTGTGATACAGTTCAATCTCTACAGATTCACCTGGGCGGGTGGACAAGTATGCAGTACTCCAGGCCCTTCAATCTCATGGAGAGTCTTACGATGTCGCACGCGAGACACTCAAGAGTGTCAGTGTCGATGCGAGCGGTAAAGTAGAGCTTGAAGATTGGCTCGAGGTGCGCCTTCTTATGACACTTGATCTATTACTGAATATTAACTCCTCCCCTATGTCTTCAGCTCAATGTCAAGCTGAGATCCAAGGCTGCAAGTAGCTCATTAATGACAAAGGCAGGAAAGGTCACAGTAAAGGGATCGAATGCCAATGTTAGCCACACCATGAACGAGGACGAACGTCGCGAGTTCACAAGTCATATAAACTTGGTGCGTATCTAAGCACATTTTTGAGCTACTCTGGCCTTAATTCGCAACTCACCCTATGCAGGTAATTGAGAATGACACCGACATTGGTGACCGGTTTCCGATCCCAACGAACACGATGCAGCTCTTTGATGAATGCAAAGACGGTCTCATCCTCTGTAAACTCATCAATGACTCGGTGCCAGACACGATCGATGTTCGTGTTCTGAACAAGCCAACTCCGCGGAAGCCCCTCAACGCCTTCCAAATCACGGAGAACAACAACATCGTCATTACATCCGCCAAGGCTATCGGATGCTCAGTGGTCAACATAGGTTCATCTGACCTAGCAGAAGGCAGAGAGCACCTCATCCTCGGCCTGATCTGGCAGATCATCCGCCGCGGCCTGCTCGCACAGGTGGATATTAAAATTCACCCAGAGCTGTACAGACTGTGTGAGGAGGGCGAGACGATTGATGACCTACTGCGCTTGACTCCGGACCAGATCTTGCTGCGGTGGTTCAACTACCATCTCAAAGCCGCAGGCTGGAAGAGACGGTGAGTCCGCAGTTTTTTTGGGTGCCTGAAACAACGGCTGATGACGTCACAGAGTGAACAACTTCGGCAGAGACGTATCGGATGGCGAAAATTACACTGTTTTGTTGCATCAACTTCAGCCAGAGCACTGTTCCCTTGCGCCACTCCAGACTTCCGATATCAAGACGCGTGCAGAGCAGGTACGCTCACAGCATTTTTTGTTTCGAACGTAGAATCACAACACTCGTTAGGTACTGCAAAACGCTGACAACATTAAATGCCGCAAATACCTCACTCCCTCCTCCCTTGTGGCTGGAAACCCGCGGTTGAACCTTGCATTCGTTGCCAACCTCTTCAACACGTACCCAGGACTCGAGCCGCTTGATGAGCAAGAGGCGAAGGACTACGGAGCAGTGGAGGACTTCGACGCGGAAGGCGAGCGCGAGGCACGGGTGTTTACCCTGTGGCTGAACTCTTTAAACGTCGACCCAGGCGTTTTCAACTTCTTCGAGAACCTCAAGGATGGCTTGATCATTTTGCAGGCGTTCGACAAGATACTACCTGGGAGTGTCGTATGGCGTCGGGTGTCAAAGCCCAAGGAGGGCGCAGGCGCAGCATCGTACGCAAGTGGAGGATATGCAGGAGAGGGCGACGAAGAGGCGGAGGATATTGGCGTTACCCCAAATCAGAGCACCCTGTCGAGATTCAAGGCCGTGGAGAATACGAATTACGTTGTGGATCTCGGGAAGCAGAACGGCATGCACTTGGTGGGTATCCAGGGCGCGGATATCACCGATGGGAGGAAGACGCTTGTGCTCGGTCTCGTGTGGCAGCTTATGAGGTGCGGTTATGGCCATTCCCAAATGTGTTGACTCCTAATTTTTGTAGAATGAGCATCACGAAGACCCTGACGGGGCTGTCCAAGGCGAAGGGCGGGCGCCCTATCTCTGACACCGAGATGCTTAAATGGGCAAATACAACGGCGCAAAGCGCCAAGCCCAATGTGCGCACCATTCGGTCGTTCAAGGACCCCTCAATCACTACGGGTCTTTTCTTCCTTGATTTGCTCGACGCCATCCGCCCTGGCATCGTTGACCCTACGCTCGTCATCAACGTCTCGGAAACTGGGCCATATGACGATCGTAGGCAAAATGGTTAGTATAACACTCGTTCTCTACACAGATAATATAGCTAATACCCATGCTTACAGCTAAACTGGCGATCTCAATCGCAAGAAAGATGAACGCCCTAATCTTCCTAGTTCCCGAGGACATTGTGGACGTCCGACCGCGCCTTGTAAATCTATTCCTTGACTTTTGCGTTCCATTTCACTGAAGCCTCTTTCAAGGTCTTGACTTTCGTCGCAAGCTTAATGAGCATTGCCCAACAGTAGCCACGGACCAGCCAGTTTAAGCCCCTAGACCTCAGATGATTACCATGAAGTTCTGATAATAGGTTTTACTACTTTGATGTGCTGTTGGTGGGGAGTGGGTTGCAAGAAAGAACTGACGTCGTTTTCGGATATGTATGATAGTCGTTTTTATGCCACTAGAATTCTAATTGACTCTTATTCTCTAAACCAGTAATATGGATGTGATACTCGTACTAGGGTGAAATAAGATCGAACACACTTTTCAAATCAAGCATGAAACTGCGACAGGGAACTGGGACAAAATCTGTGACCCTTCGCTCACCACTGCAGTGCAAGTCTGCTGTTGGAAGCTCACGACAAGCGAAAATGGGGAAAATTCTATTCGTAGGATGGAGCCGCCGTTGATAGATTTCTATAACTGGAGCAAGTGAGAGTGATCTGGACATCCTACTAGGGTTTAGGACATCGATGTCGCGAACTCTTCACTCCTCAGCGATATCGATAGTTTCTTGTAATCAGTACACTGCGGTATGAGGCCTCGTGTACAGTAGGGATTTGATATGCACTAGCCGCGAGGCCTAACTAGGGTCCACCCTTTTTAATGAATATAGATGAATGTGAACAGTGTTCCAAAGCGTTGGGATCGCTAGAACAAAAGCCTCCGCCTTCATAGATCAGGGGATGCCAACATGGAGAAATCAAAAAGAAGCATAATTCTATAGAATCGGCTGAGAGGCGATGGAGGCGGGGATTTATGCCCACAACATGAACGTCGATCGCGAGCTGTTGACTGATTGGGTTGACCTGGAAATCTGGATGACAACAGAAATTCAGTATAATTTGCAGGTTTAAAGCTCTGAGCATGGTGAAACAGGATAATAATCTTTCATACGCCAAAGCTCGACCTTGCATTTCAATGTCAGTGGCCATGCATGCCATGGATGGCAGTACTATAGTGATGCGCAAGTTCAAGCAACCGGCGTTTAGGATTCCCCGGCGCGCGCTTCCGGTCAAATTGTCTGTCATCACGTGGTGTCCTTGTGGGGATTGGAAAACCCACTTTTACGTGCGACGTGTATGATCTCTGAGATCTCTGCAGAAACAACGCATGTCCAAAAACAATGCTGATCCGATTCATTTGCAGCATGACACTTCTATTCCTTGTATTCCCTCGCTTCTACCCAAGCCTTTTGTTTTTGTACAACAACAACCCTTCCAGGAGGTTCTGGTCGCTTTATTATACCCCTCATTCGCTCTCACCTTCCATTTCCCTTCACCCTGAAGTCTGACTGATTATCCGCAACCATGGTTGCCGAAAACCCGCTGTTCCACGGAAGATGGACGATGAAGAAGTTTAACGCGACCGTTGTGGGAGACGTCTGGCCCGAGGTCACTTTCTTCAGTCTTATCGCAACCAGTTTGTCTATCGAAATATTAACTCAGGCTCATGACTTACCCCTGCATTATGTACAGTGGTGACGTTGGTGTCGAAGCTTACTCGACACCAGCTGGTTATTCCAAACGGCCTCTTAACTGTACTGGGTACAGTGCTCGGTCTCGTCATTTCTTTTCGAACATCATCGGCATACGAAAGGTTTGAGGCTTATGCCTTTTCCGTTGGCAGTCCATGGTTTATCCCCAAATTAGGTACCAGGATGGTAGGAAGATGTGGACAAATATTATGGTTGGGTCCAGGAATCTTGCAATGATGGTCTGCAAACCACGCATTAATTCATAATATCTTTTCTGAAGTTTTCCTGCGTCTTGGATAGTTTTGGGTACATGTACCATCAGAGCGGGAAATATCAGGTATGTCGCAAGAGAAAGCGACATTACAAGGGGTCATCGAAAAGAAGACTATGATCAATATGGTGAGTAACCGCAGGGTTTCCTGGTTAATGAACACATCTTATGGATCCTTTTTTGACTCTTCAAGATCCAAGCCTTCTCAGTATCTGTCAAGGTAGTTATGCACCTCTTGGTTAAAACTTTGTCCTAATAATGCACACGTAGCATTTCCTCCGGAGCGAGCCTGGGGTGTATTACCAAGATCTTTACCCTCTCATCTCCTTCCTTCCGAGGTATGCGAACCCCGATGGCGCACATACAAGAGCGAGCAAAGTCCCCCTATGGAGTACCTCTGACGACATTGAGGAGGCACACAGTCTCAAAAGGAACCGGGGCAACCCCCGCTCTGCTGCTGATATCGCAGGAAACCACCCGCAACGCACTGTATCCCTTCCTGCTGACTTGAATCCCAGCATCAGCAGTGAGGATACGAAGTCTGTGGGTTCTTCAGGCTGGTTCCGCTCCCTTGGCAGGAATTCCAAGCCGCGCCACAAGAAATTCGATCCGGAGAAGGTCCTCCCCGAAGTTGAGAGTCGTTGGCCCCTCAAACCTGCGCGCAACCCCCCTGTGTCGACTGTCTACGATTATATCCCCCTACTACGCTTCTTCAAGTGGATATTCAGAACGATAGCAAGGAAGACGATGCCCCCAGAAGAGATCGAGGCCAGGTTGAAGAGGAAAAAGCTCGATCGTGTCGAGAGCAATGTGCCTGTGGAAATTTGCTTGGTGTTATCGAGGTCAATTTATCATTTTTGAACCTAGACTGGATACTAATGCGACGTGTATAACCAGTTACACTGCGTGTAGGTTGACTTCGGGAATTCCATACTTCATCGATACTGATCCTGGCCCCAGACCTGATGAGGAACAATCTTGTGCAACCTGCTATCGCGACTGGAGTTACCAACAATATAACACTTTTGCAGGACACTCTTTCTAATCTCGAGCGTATCCGGAACACGCCTTTGCCCTTCGCATACCAGTTCCATCTCCGTATATCTCTCTGGTATGTCCATCTTTGTTTTTCCATAAAAAAGCATGCAGATGCTTACTTGCGAATTTCTCAGGTTATATCTTGCCTTCCTTCCTGTTCGTCACTTGTCACTCTGCATTGCAATTGACCCTCAAGTTGCCTACATTAGTTCCAAATCTACAGCACCTTCGGGTACTTAACTATTCCAGGCACGACGTTTGCATCGTTCCTTCTCCTCGGCTTCCTCGAAATCGGCCAAGAGATGTGCTTCCAACTCTTTTGACCACCATCCAATTTGACCACTGAAAACGATGTTCCAACAGTGAAAATCCGTTCAACTATGACCTTAATGATTTGGGTTAGTTTAATCTTTCCTGCCCTCCGATGCTTGTAATTCAAGTTTGCCCAGATCTCGACCATTTTTGTTTATCCATTCAACGGGAGCTGCACGAGATCACCGCGGTGCGACACAACCCCTTTCACATGGAATCAACGTTTTCTTTCTAACTTTCCCATTTGTCACAGTACACCCACCCCGATCCTTATTCGTTCATCTTCGATCCACGGTATGACTCATCCGTTGTCAACTCTTTTCAGCTTCTCAACTAATTCCATCCATGCAGCAACATTCCTTTCGCGCCCTCGGATCGACGCAATGCGGCTGAACTCGTGGAGGACTTACCCTACCAGGCACCTCAGCACGGAGGAGAAATTGCCCCGCCAGGCATTGCGAGCATTCGTCATACCCTCGTTAACAGCTGGAAGCAGGTCGACCGTGACACAAGGCCTGATCGCGCGTCGGCGTTCGCAGTCTGAATGGCAGCAGAAACACCCAGAACGAGCGACTTTTCTTTTCTTTCCTGCTTTGCTTTGCTTTGAGTAACACCACAGGTTACATAGATTTCTATTGTTGCTTGGACTATTCTGCGAAACTTTTATGGGGACGATTTATGTTGTTGGACGATCTTGGGGTATGCAGAAGCGAGCCTTCCTTACAAATTGGGATTACCCATTGCCATTCGTTATACGAGGCTTGCCTCCCAGAAGGGGTCTCTAGAAAAGTGGCTCCATGTTATTTAATTAGTATAATCTTCTCTAATTTTGACGACGGGGTAGAAGATGGTTAGTATTTCCAAATTATTTCTGGTGCTAGGCCTGCTCCAACTGGTTCTTCGATAGTATCGTGAAGGATTTATAGAATAACTGCCGTCCTGGGGGTCGAATTATTCCGCGCACGCCATCTGCAATGGAGCGCGGGAGCCCAGGAGCGTCTTTTCCCTTGGCCTCTAGCTCTTGCTTTGCTCTTCGCCTAGCCCACGCCCTTACCCATACCCCATGCCGGTCATTCTGCCATATCTACCATCGCGTAATGCTCCTGGCTTGACAGGTGCTGCTGCGGTCGCTAGTGGAGATTCGGGAAGACTCCGAAGGGCACAAATTTAATTTTGTGCATGATCTCTGAGATCTCTGCAGAACGGGCGCATGGCTAACACGATGCTGGTCTGATTCGTTTGCGATATAATCCTTCCCCCCGGGCCTTCATTTCTCCCCAGCCTTGTTTTGTGTAACCACACTCCCAGCCGTTTCTGGTCGCCCGCCATACCCCATACTTGTGCTCTTGCCCCCTTTACCTGAAGCCCGGGTGATTAGCCGCAGCCATGGTCGCCGAAAACCCGCTGTTCCGAGGAAGATGGAATATGAAGAAGTTTAGTGCGACCGTTGTCGGAGATATTTGGCCTGAGGTCACCTTCTTCGGCCTTATCGCAACCAGTTTGTGTTTGGAAATATCGAAACTAGGTTCATGACCGATCCGTGTACTATATACAGTGGTGACGTTGATATCGAAACATACTCGACACAAGCTGGCTATTCCAAATGGCCTCTTAACTGTGCTAGGTACCGTCCTCGGTCTCGTCATTTCCTTTCGAACATCATCAGCATACGAAAGGTGGGAGCCTATGCCTTAATCTTCGTGAATCTTTGATTCACCCGAAAATTAGATACCAGGAAGGCAGGAAGATGTGGACCAATATCATGGTTGGGTCCAGGAATCTCGCGATGATGGTATGTAGGCTATACCGTACATCACAAAACTCACTAACCTGTGTTTGTTTCGTGGGTGTCGTGGGTAGTTTTGGGTTCATGTACCATCAGAACGGGAAATATCAGGTGTATCGCAAGAGAAGGCTACATTGCAAGGAGTAATCGAAAAGAAGACTATGGTCAATTTGGTGAGTGATTATAGAGCTTACCGTCAGATGAAATTATATCATAATTGTTTTCCTCAAGATCCAAGCCTTCTCAGTTTCTGTCAAGGTATTCACTTATACACCGCTTGGTTAAGACTTTAATAATGTGCATGTAGCACTTCCTCCGTAGCGAGCCTGGTGTATATTACCAAGACCTCTACCCTCTCATCTCCTTCCTTCCGCGGTACGCAAACCCCGAAGGCACACACACAAAAGCAGATAAGGTTCCCCTCTGGAGCAGCTCTGATGACATAGAGGAGGCGCATGGTCACAAACGGAACTGGGGCAACCCCCGCTCTGCTGCTGATACCGCAGAAAACCACCCGCAGCGCACCGAATCTCTTCCTGCTCACTTACATCCTACGACAAATAGTGAGGACACGAAGTCTGTAGGTTCGTCTGGCTGGTTCCGCACTCTTGGCAGGAATTCCAAGCCGCGCCGCCATAAATTCGATCCTGAGAAGGTTCTGCCCGAAGTTGAGAGTCACTACCCCCTCAAGCCTGCGCGCAATCCACCTCCGTCGACTATCTACGATTATATTCCCCCACTGCGCTTATTCAAGTGGATATTCAGAACGATGATGAGGAGGAAGATGCCTCCAGAGGAGCTTGAGGCCATCAACAAGAAGAAAAAGCTCTATCGCGTTGAAAGCAATGTGCCTGTGGAAATCTGCTTAGTTTTATCGAGGTCAGTCACTCATTTTTCATGCTAGACTGAACGCTGATGGGATACGTGTAAACAGCTATACCGCGTGTATGTTAACCTCGGAAATTTCACACATGTTTTTTACTGAATCTGGACTGCGTTGGCTATCTCCAGACCTGATGAAGAATAATCTTTTGCAACCTGCCATCGCAACTGGTGTCACCTTCAACATAACACTTTTGCAGGACACTCTTTCCAATCTCGAGCGTATCAGGAACACGCCTTTGCCTTTCGCATACCAGTTCCATCTCCGTGTAACGCTCTGGTATGTCCCTTTTTGCCTTCCGCAAGAAACTCAACAATTCCTTACCCGTGCATTTCTTAGGCTATATCTTGCGTTGCTTCCTGTTCGTCTTCTGCCACTTTTCAGTTCAACGCATCACAGTTAACTGCTATTATCTGCATTAGTTCCAGATCTACAGCACCTTCGGTTACTATACCATCCCAGGCACATTGTTCACATCGTTCCTTTTCCTCGGTTTCCTCGAAATCGGCCAAGAGATGTGCGTCTATCTATCTTAACCATCGTTCGATTGCACCCACTGAAAATGATGTGCCAACAGTGAAAATCCGTTTAACTATGACCTGAATGATTTGGGTCAGTGGCACCTCCATTGGCTTCTGAAATGCATATAACTCAAGTTGCCCTCAGACCTCGACCATTTCTGCCTATCCATCCAGCGGGAGCTGCACGAGATCACCGCGGTGCGACATAACCCCTCCCGCATGTAATCAACATTCTTTCTAACTTTCCTAATTCTCACACAGTACGCCCAACCCGACCCATCCTCATTCATCTTCGATCCATGGTAGGGCTGACCCCTTTTCAATTCTTTTGAGCCTTTCGACTAATTCCATCCGCACAGCAACATTCCTTTCGCACCCTCGGACCGACGCAGCGCGGCGGAACTTGTGGAGGACCTGCCCTATCAAGCACCTCAGCACGAGGGAGAGCTCGCTCCGCCAGGCATTGCGAGCATCCGCCATACGCTCGTCAACAGCTGGAAGCAGGTCGACCGCGACACAAGGCCTGATCGTGCGCCTGTGTTCGTGTCCTGAGTGGCCGCACCGACACCTAGAACACTTTTCTTTTTTTGTTTTTCTTTTTTCTTCACTTTGGGCAATATCACACGTTGGGTAGATTTTCATTCCTGCTTGGGCTTTTATGCGCAATTCTGATACTTGGATGGGGACGATTTATGTTGTTGGACGATCTTGGTGTATGAAAAAGCAAGCCTTTTTTGTAAAGTAGAACCATGTTACTAATTAGCATAATGATTAATTTTGAGGACTAAAAAAACAAGCCCTAGGCTCTTTGATTCCGCGACTGCCTTGTCGTATGTACGGTGCTTGGCCTGCGTGGCCGCGCGGCACGCCTATCATGCGTGTATATGCATGCAGCTTTCATAGGCTTTTTGCTTCTGGTGCGCAAGATTTATTTAAAATAAATTTCAACAAACCCCATTTACCTCCATGATACGGCGTGTCCTAAAATTTCTTCAGGTGTGTTCAAGGGGGTGCCGAGACAGAATCGCAAAAACAAAAACATTAATCGAGCCAGATTTCTGTTAGACTGGACGCTTCATTGCTTGCGTCGCTCGAACACTTGAATGTTTGAATTTGAACACTGACATTGGATCATAGCGGCTAATAGTAATAATAGCAGACATCATGATATATAACTTCAAGTTGATTAGGTATATATATATGTAAGTAGTACCAAGCAACAAGTAGACCTTATTCTACCATCCAATAAATGATTACATGGCGCCCGGTGGCTGCGCGCAAGCTCGAACACAACCCCGTACCAGGACTCCACGTTCCACGTTCCAAGTTCCAAGTTCCACGCTCCAAGTTCCAAAATCCCATCCCGGGACACCAAAAATGCAGACCAAAACAACAAAAGCGTCGAAAACAATAAATTACCCCCCGACCAACGCCTTCCAAGCCCTCCATGCCAAGATCCAAGATCCAATACCCAATACCGAACCCCCAACACCCAATAAATACCACCATCCATACACCACCACCAGCGCGAGCGCAAGCACGAAGCACGACCAGGCCTGGGCAGCGCACCCCGAGTCGGTTAGATATACTGTTACAGACCGCAGCAGCAACAGCAGCAACAGGAGGAGGCCACGACAGCGCCTAGCGAGCGGTGTTCATTGTTCATGTTCACCGACGGGGCCCGGTGGAGTCGAGAATCGTGAGTTGCGAGTGGCGAGTGGCGAGTTACGAGCGAGTCAAGCGAAACCGCCAGTGTACACAAGAAAAAAAAAACCCCAAACTGGCAGCGCCTAGTACCTAGTACCTAGCGCCCATCCCGCCATGCACCACTCAAGTCGCGAGGAGCCAGAACGACACGGGGAACGAAGGCCGCGGGTGCGCATGCGCGTGCGCGTTGGGCTGCCCGTGCCCCTGTGCTGGCGGGGGCGGGGGCGCACGCGGGTGCGGTTGAATAAGGGGCACCGACCTCCGCGGCCCCAGCCCGAGCCCATGCGTATGTGCGTTGTCGATGTCCTTGTCCTGCGAGTGGGAGTGGGACGGGGCAGGGCTATGACTATGACTATCAGCGTCACCCCCACGCCCTTGTTCCTGTACCTGTTCCTGTAAAGCAGCAGCAGCGCGCGCCCCGGCCGGCGATATATCCAGGACGCTCCCCGCCCAGGAGTGCTGGCACGAGTGCGGGGTGTGCGGGTGGAGCAGGGGCACCGACCTCCGAGGCCCCAGCCCGAGCCCATGGGTGTCCAGGTCCTGCGCGTACGATGGGGCGGGACTGCCACCCCCGCGTCCTTGGCCCCGTTCCTGGTCCTGTAAAGCAGCCGCAGCGCGTGCCCCGGCGGACGAGATATCCAGCACGCTCCCCGCGGAGCGTCTCCGCCCACGGTCGCGGTCCCAGTCCGCCGCGTGTGGGTGCGGGTGGGTGTGCGGGTCCGTGGTGGAGCGCGGGGGCTGGGGCGGGGCGTCCTTGCCCTTGCCCTTCCCCTTGTCTTTGTCTTTGTCTTTATCCTTCCCCTGGCTCTTGTGGCTCTTCGCTCTCCCCATGCCCATGCCCATACCGCCGATCCAGCCGTCCCTCTCCTTCTCTTTGTCTTTCTTTTCTTTGTCTTTGTCTTTCTCCTTCCGCTCTTTATCCGCACCGACACCAGCACTCCCCCTCCTCCCCAACACGAGCCCCAGCCCCAAGCCCAAGCCCAATCCCAGGCCTTGTCCTTGTCCTTGTCCTTGTCCCTGTCCATGTCCCTGCACTTGCACCTCCCCAGCCCCACCCGCACCACCACCCGCACCGATACCAATACCAGCGCCCTCCCACCCCCACCCCTGCACCCACCCCCACTCCCCCTCGCGTCCACGCACCGCCGCACCATAATCAAACTGGTACGACCGCGGCTGCAAGTGCCTCCTCGAGCTCACGCACAAGTCGTCCTGCAAACTCAGGCCCAGCCCAACACTCTCCCCCTCCCCCTCCCTCGCCTCCGCCCCCGCACCTCCCGCGAACCCATCCACCCCAAGCCCAAGCCCAAGCCCGAGGTCCAGCTCGTCCAGCCCAAGCTCAAGATCAAGCTCAAGCGACTGCCGGCGCGCATACGCGATGGGCGAGGGGCTGCGTGAATGCCTCCTGTGCCTGTGCGTGCGTCTGCCGCGTCCCCTCCTCGAGCGGGATCGTGAACGCGATTTGGAGCGGGACTTGGATCTCAACCTCGACCCCTCGCGCGACCGGGACCGAGACCCCGACCCCGACCTGGACCCAGACCTAGACCCAGACCCGGACCCCGACGAAGAAGGCGTGCACCACCCCAAGCGGGAGCGCGTCGAGTCGAGCGACGCGGGGCGGGCGTAGCGCATCGGGGACGGGCTGCGCGAGTACGTGTACGTGCGCGTGTAGGCGTGGGGGTCGTGCGTGTACGTGTGTATGTACGTGCGCGTGTGCGGGTCGTGTGTGTACGTCCAGGATTCGGGTTCGGGTTGGCGCCCGCGGTGTGGCCCTGGCTCCCCGTCCGCCTCCGCATCCGCATCCCCGTCTGTATCACCGTCGTCCTTCGCATCCACATCGTTGTCGTTGTCGTTGTTGTTGTTGCGATCGAGACCAAAGTCGAACCCGAACCCGAACCCAACCCCGTGGCCGTGGCCGTGTGTAAAGTCGAAATCGAGCGGGGAGCGCGAGTGGGAGTGGTCCGTGTCTGACGAGAAGGACGCGGAGAGGGACAGCGGGATCGCGGGGTGCGAGTGGTCTTCCTCGCCCTCGCCCTCGTCTGCTACTCTCGGTATGGGTATGGGTATGGGTATGGGTATGGGTATGGGTATGGGTATGGGTACATGACCCGTCGGGTGTCCACCCAAAGGCGAGGGAGCACCACCGTCGTCCTCGGCTGGAATAGAAACAGAGACAGAGCGGAGGCTCGCGCTCTCCTCGTCGATGGTGGCGGTGGCGACGCCGATGGGGCGCGCGAATGCACGCGGAGACGTGGTCGCGGAGGAGTACCCTGCTGCGCGGCGTGAGGGGCTCGGGCTCGGGGCCGTGGTCCAAGGCCGGCGCACGTGCAGCGGGTTGTGTGTGTGCGAGTGTGAGTGTGAATGTGAGTGTGAAGAAGGCGGCGCGTGGGCAGAGGGGCCTGCGGGCGCGAGGACGGAAAAGGCGGCGGCGGGGAGATGGCGGACGGGGGACACGGCGCCTGCGCTGCGCGTGCCGGAGGCGTGGGCAGAGACACGCGAGTGGGAGTGGGAGCGCATGCGCATACGCTGCGCGTGCATGCTCTTGGTGTTCATGGACTGCGCAGGGCGGGCTGCCGGCCCGTGCCCGTGCCCGTGCGCATGCCGTGTGTAGGCGTACTGAGGTGCAGATGCAGGTACGAGGCCAGAGTGTGATTTCGACCTAGCATGTACATGTGCTGACAAGGCTGAGGGACCAGCGAACGACGCAGGCGAGGCAAACGCCGTGTTTAGGTCGATGGGGCGGGATGCCCACGAGGTCGGGAGGGATGAATCGAACGGGCTGCGGGAGGGACTGGGCTTGGGACGGCGCATGCGGCGGGGGCCGTGTGGAGGCGTTGAGAAAGCGACGGGCGCGGGGTCGACGGCCATGGGCTGGTACCGCGTGCGCATGGCAGCAGACTTGCTGCTCTCGACGATGGGGCTGGGGCCTGGGCCCGGGGCTGTAGGTGGAGCAGACGAGGTGACGACGACGGCGGGGGGCTGCTTGCGTGGGGACGAGCCGATTTCGAGACGGGTGAGGCTGGGCTGGCGGCGCGTCGGCGGGGGCGTGCGGCGCGTGAGGCTGATCTGGCGTGGACGCACGGCCGGCGGCGGGGCCTGGTCGTGCGTGGCAGAGGCAGAGTCGAGTGGAGCCCGTTTGCGCTCGGGCTTCTTTGGGACGGCAAAGAGGCCGCGGATCGGGGGCAGCGGCGCGTTGGCGTGTGGGCTGGCATTGGCATGAGGGGAGGCTGTGTAACTGTAGTTGGCATCAAACGGCGAGACGGACAATGCCATGCCTGCAAGTCAACGTCGACAGTGAGCACTGAGCAACAAGCCAACTGTCGACCGTACGTACGTTTGGGAGAGGCAGAGATCGAAATCTGCCCCTCGAGGTTCCGACTTTTGGGCACGATGCATGTCCGATGCCCCATCAAAAGTCAATCAACTCATCGAGCCCTCCCTGATGCCCCCTCCCTGCCACAAACCAGCCCTCGCCCCCTCTCCGGCTACGGCTACTCAACTCCCGCCACTGAGCAGTATGCGCAGCACCCACCCGCGCCCCTCCCTGCCCCTGCCACCGCCTATCTTTAGCGCCCACCCCACAGGCGCCCGGCGCTCGAGAATCAGTCCATGAAACACTGATCCCTATCCCAGCAATCTGCATGATACATGATATCCCTCACTGTGGGACCTGCTGACCTGCCGCGTTACAACTTACATACACAATCCGAGTGTCGTCCTTAGTCTTAGTGGGTCCGGGCCGATACTTCTCACTTGTGTCTCAACAACGCACGTCGGGAGTCGGGGGTGCGTCATCCATCATTCGATCCTTGTGGCGCACCGATGCTACGCACTCCGGCTCCAATTACCAATTACGCGGGTACTCGTCTAATCACCATACACCCAGGTCCCAGGGTACAGCAGCCACTGAGTACGCATCATCGTCCGACGTCCAGTGCCACAATTTCATTTAGATCGATTTATAATTTACAAGTACACGGGTGCACTCACCACTTGGTACTCGTACCCGTACCCAGACCACTCCAGACTCCCCACCCCAGTCCAGTTTCCAGAGCCCAGATCACCCGTGTACAGCCTCGTATCGACGTCCGACGTCGGCTTCCAATTGGCAAATCCCCAGTTACTAGTTGCGGTTTACAACAGGGCTGCTCGAGCTCGAGCTCACTGCCAGTGTAAGGTAGTATATTGAGTCGCCGGTACCCTGTCCTTCTTTGCTTTCCCTCGCCTGTCCAGTACCGGCGGTAACTGCAAGTCCATACATACATACATACATACATCTATTTGGTGTACATGCACCACAGGGATACGCGGAAAAACGGATGCTGCGCCTCTCAGGCTAGGCCTCGACGTTCAACGTTCAACGTTCAGCTTTGACGTCCAATTTGAAATGTTCCTGCGCTGCCAGTTCTTGTGCGAGTGCACCTGTAGGCTGCGACACTTGTGCGGTGCGGTGCGGCAAGGCAAAGTCACAGTACTCGTTGCAGTTCAGCTCAAAGTTGTAAAACTAAAAACTCCCTTTCTTTGAATTCGAAGGTCAACTCGCCATTCAATATCCAGGATTCACTAGTACTAGATACTAAATACTGACTACTGAAGTACCAAGTACTGACTACTCGCGAGTCGCGACTCACGACTCACGATGCCGCATTGCCTAGACCTCCTTTCGTTCCTTTGTGCGAGTGGGCACTGGGTCCGGCGATCGTCGCGTGTCATCGTGCAAACATCAGCACGCGTCGGGGGTCTGGGGTACGTCATCGATCATTCGATCCTTGTGGCGCACTCTGGATCCAGATTCCAATCACCAACCACCACCAATTACCAATTACCAATTACCAGTTACGCGGGCACAGTACCACTGCCAGTCCCGTCGAGTAGATCACTGTACACCCAGCGTACACGGTACAGCCTCGAATATCACATACAGTATACATCATCGTCCAGTGCCGAAATTTGGCCCCAGATTTAGAGATGACGCACTCTGGGTCTGAGTATGGGTCCGGGTCCAATCGATCAATTTAATTTGATTTGATTTAATTTGCAAGTACACTGGCAACTTTACACGGGTGCAGTCCAGGTCCAGAGCAGACTCGCCACTCCAGAGCCGGATTACTGTACATGTACAGCCCCGTCGACGTCCGACGTCCGACGTCGGCTTGGCAAGTTACTACTAGTTACTGATAACCAGGGCTGCGCGCTGTTACCTGTACATATATCCGCATCGTGTTACTTTCTTTCGTTCGCCTGTCGGGAGCGGGCGGTAACTTGTAAGTACTGCATACAATATGCACATGTTTCAAGTTAGGTACACCGGTACGCATCATCGAACGACGCTCCCTTGCGGACTCGGGGATCGGAGCACTGGCAGGCGCACGCACCACGGGTACAGTTGCGATTGCGATTGCGATTGCAGTTGCCAAATCGACATCTCAAATGTCAGGCTACGGTATAGGCTACGGCGTAACGGCGCTTGTTGGCCATGGTTGCGCGTGCGGCGTGGGTACTAGTTGGGTTGTAGCATACAGTTAACTGCATATTAATATTAATACGGGACACGGGATACGGGATACGGGATGCGCACGTTCGACTCGGTGCCTTTGGATGAATTCAATATTCAATATTCAGGATTGATTCGATCGACGCGCACCATCGGTGGACCGTCATGCATTCATGCAGCAGCATATGCATATGCATACGATCATGCAGGGCCATCGAGGGACGGGATATTGCACTTGACTTGCTTGCCTTTTACTACTACGGGTGGGTGCAGGTGCGCACATATACGTTATATATATGTTATCAGTACTATTGCGTGTATGTTATTTCAGGAATCATCGCCATCGTCATCGTCAGTGTTAATTTATACAAACCATGTACATCATCATGTAAGGTGCATAGCATAATCAACGGATACACGGATGCATCTGACATCATGCCGCACCCTGACCCGTCACTCAGTACTTGGTACTCGAATTTGAAATTGAAATGTGCCCACTGCTGCAGCCCTGCACGCTGCATAGTCGTGAATCGTGCGCGTGAGTCGTGAGTACTTGAGTTACAGTAGGGGTGTTCAATATTCAATTCTCAAAGCTCGAGCTCGTAGCTCGTAGCTCGTCGTGTTGTACCAGGCACAGCATTACAGTCAACTCTGTCTTAACCCATACGGGTCGGTGGAAGCCCGAATTTATGGGTTATTGCAGAGTATGGGGTAGGGCAGAGTCGTTACATGGTCACGTGACTCTGTAAAGGTAGGTTTATATAGTGAACTTGGACTTATATACATGATTTTCTATTATCTGGGATTCTCGAGGATTAAATTATTGAGTGATAAAAGTAGCTTGAAGAGAGAACCTCAGCATCCTCGTCAACTAAATTGTAGCCATTACCCAGCCAGCGCTTGTCTTGATCTAAAATGCACTTTCTTGTTGATAGGCAATTGAGAAGGCTATCCTTTCATGCTTTTATTTGCCCTTTGACCCGCCTTGAGTCTCGTGCCGAGAGGTTTTCCGTGCTGTCACATCATCGTCGCATCGGAGTTCGCTGACTATAATTGTGTACTTTGGGATTGGATTAAATAGGATTAACTACAAAAATGGAAGCATTTGTGTCATAAAAGTGTCATAAATTAATGATGCCGACAAAATTTCCTGATATAATGCTCGGCACTAGTCTATTTTAGGTAATTTATGGGTTATGACCCCTCCAAAAACGTATGGGTTATGGCGTATTGGAGAGGAAGCCATTTTCCCTGCGAACCAACTCGGTGGATGCCCAAAATTATGGGTTACTGCGGTGTATGGGTTATTAGGTGTATGGGTTAAGGCAGAGTTGACTGTATAATTATGGACTCCGTTTAATGAGCTTGACCAATTTAAATAAAATTTTACGACAAACTGGGTGCACTCAACTCTCGCCGTACGGCGCAAGTTCATCAAGTCCATGACACCAATTTTCATCATGCCTGATGCAACTCGACGAGCTACGAGCTACGAACTTGAGTTTTGAGAATTGAACACCCCTAGTAACTTTGTAAGACTCAAGTAGGTATGCGCAATTGCACCCGGGACCCCGGGATCCAATGCACACTGCACAGCGCGCTACGGCCCCTACTACGAGCGAGCCGCGCCGGGGTACTACCACAGGCTGCCAGTGGCGGCGATATTAACGATTAATAGACGCAGACAGTGCTAGTCGACGTCGTGACTCGTGACACGCTTGCAGCAATATTAATATTGATTTGACGTGGGTACTTGAAAGCTTGAAAGTTGACGTGGAGTACGGAACGGGTTCGAAGTTTGAAGTTGTTGAACGCTGGACGCTGGACGTTGGACTTTGGACGTTGGAAGTTGGAAGTTGGAAGTTGGAAGTTGTACTCCATCGTGCAAGCTGGGATACGAACGAATGGATGACGCACTGCCAGTGATTGCACCCGGCGGCGGTGGCGCGCTGCGAGTGAGCGCTGAGCCGCGGCGCACCGGCAGCGACCCTAATAAACTGTAGACACGTTCATAGCTCGCGGGAAGTCGTGACTGCCCAGTGCAGACTGAATTATTATTATTAATGCGTCAGTGTCAGTGGTGTGTATAATTAGGTGACGTTGACATACTGCGGAATGGGTTCGGACGCTGGACGCTGAGCGTTGAGCGCTAAAGTTTTGACTGGATCGCCGATATACATAAGTACTCATGCATACAAGCTGTATACAGCAAAGCCTCGATGGGTTGGCCAAAAACGACGAGGGAGCAGGGGCGTCGACTCGGGAGAAAATTTCCAGTGTCCCGGGGGTGTCCAAGTCTAGAGCGCGACTCATGTGCGGGCACGGTATGACACCATTCCAGGACTCAGCCCGCCAATCAGTAACGCGTCAGTGGCGACGTGTATAATTAGGTGACGTTGGCATGCTGCAGATTGGGTTCAGACGTTGGACGTTGGACGTTGAGCGCTGGGCGCTAGAACTTCAGCTAGCCGTAAATATAGCAGCACCTCGACGAACCGACTGATACGCTCGAAGTACACGTTCATCTCCGATATTCAACGCTAAACGCTGTGGTTTCAATATTTCAATGTTTATGCAGGGCCACCGAGGCTCCGCGCCCCGAGTCCAGAGTCCAGAATCCAACACGGGTGCTATCAGTGCGTGTATTTCAAACTGGCGTTGCTGTGTGACGGGGATGAAGGGATGGATGGATAACGCGCTCTCACTGTTCAACGTTCAGTTCTGACTGCACCCGAGGCGTTCAGAG
Organism: Sphagnurus paluster; assembly: GCA_018282025.1. NCBI lineage: Eukaryota > Fungi > Basidiomycota > Agaricomycetes > Agaricales > Lyophyllaceae > Sphagnurus > Sphagnurus paluster. The sequence continues at coordinate 6,126 of JABCKI010000204.1, read as the reverse complement.
CACTTACCCAATATAGTGGTAACTGGTGGCTGCCAACGCGTCAGACTGGTGGAGTCCATAATTATGATACGGAACGGGTTTGAACGCCTGACTTTGGACTTTGGACGTTAATCGCGAACGCTAAAGCTACCGGTCAACCAAGAGCATCTCCGCTCAGCACTCAGCACTCAGCAGGATACAGGGTATGCATGAGTGCACCCGCGGCGCCAATGTTCAACATTCAGTGTTAAACGTCATGCAGGGGCATCGAGGGGCGAGATCAGATTTCTAAAGTCTAGAATGCTGTGCCCAGAATGCAACACGGGTGCGGGTGCGGTATGTTAGGGTATACATACTAATGTGTCAGGTGTGATTGGGACAGATGGATATTGATGACGCGCTCTGAGCTCTGATTACACTCGGCGCGTGTCGTGCGCTGCGCGCTGCGAGCTAACCGCGGCGGGGCAGGGACAGCTGTAGTATGTGATGCGCCAGTGGAGTTCAGAATTAGGTGGCTGTAGTCCTGGGCCTCGCGGATAAGGAACGTAGAACGTTGACCGGCGGTCATTGGATGCTCTGCGTTTAAACTTCTGACCGCCGGTAGATAGGCACAACAACGCCCAAATCGATATCGTGTGTGCTGAGCACCTGATCGGTGTACAGCCGTGAGGAGCTTATTCATAGGCCGTTATCGCACACATCCCATACTGAGTCCGAGTTTGTGCAACCTGCAGGGGCATTGCATATCGAAGGGCCAGATCTGCCTCAGTTTCGTCAACAGGAGATCAAATGTCGTGTATGGCGTATGTATTTCTGGACGAGTAGTGAGGCTGCAGGTCTGGGTAGGCGAAAATTGGATGCGCATGCATTGAGTACGCGTTGGACTTGGTCCTGACGCATGGCTACAGAGATAGCGGTCAGTGGTCTCATCAGGGACCAAGCAGGCGCCGTTTTTACTCGCGCACGATCAATCAAAATCATAGCGGAGGGACATCGAAAGGCAAGGGTAGGCAAGTTCGAATATGGTGGCACCGTAAACGGGAATCCAGATGTTTATATCGCAGGTCTGGCGTGATGATCATTCATAAAGTGCCATTCTGACACCATCAACATGGGATAAGTATCCGAGTCCGCACTTGTACCCAAACCAGCGAGATGCGAAATGCATAGTGCCATAGGGGACCTGATTTCGCAGAAGACACGTCGGGAGACAGAAGACAGAAGACAGAATGTGTCGAGAACTTGGGAAACCTGGGGCAAGGCGGGACGCGAGCGGGGAGAAGCCGCGCAGCATGGGACTCGTGATTCGCAAAAACCTGACTAATCAAGTGTAACTAACCACGGCGTTGTCTGCCCACCCATCGCTTCGTCGTCGTCCCCGTTGCCCTCCTTCTCTTCACCTTCACATCCCATCTCATCTTTTCCTCTTCCTCCATCTCACTCTTTTCTCTGCGCTAGTCATGTCGCAGCAACCAACGCAAGCTCCCAACACCGGCAACAATGGCAACAACGGTGGGAATAACGGCGGGAATAACGGCGGGAATAATGGTGGGAACAACGGTGGAAACAACGGTGGAAACAACGGCAACGCCCCCGCCCAATCCTCCTCCTCCAGCACCAGCCTCCGCATCCCCGCCTCCGCACCCGCAGGGCTGCTCACCATCACCCAGCCCCCGCAGACCGCCACCTCGTACTACAAAATCGCGCCCTCCAACTTCATCACCTTCGGCTGGAACTTCTCCTACGTCCTCGCAACGCCGACGCACCTCACCGTCTCCGCCGTCTGCGACAACGGCAACACCTACCCCGTCGGCCCCACGGACGGCATCATCCCCGGCACCGCGACCGAGGTCGTGTGGGACATCTACTCGTACCAAGTGAATAACCCCAACACCCCGCTTGCGGTGAACACGTATACTCTGAATATATGGGACGATAGAGGTCCTGGGGCTGGTCGTGCACCTGGGTTTTTGCAGGCGAACACAGGGCTGAAGTTTGCGCTGTATACGCCTGAGGCGTATACACCGCTGGCGAGTGGTGAGTGGCGCTAGCCCCTTTTCACTTCAATTGGTTGCGGTGCCTGTTCCTGTAGTGTGGCTCGGAGCGAAAGATTTGCACTGCCTTTGACTTTACCTGTTGCCTCTTTCTTTTTCATCCTTTGATTGGAAGTGCTTGGCCGTCAACTGGAACTCACGAAATCTCCCGTAGGCTGGCAATGTGTAACATGCAACGCCGCATGGTCGACTTACGCCGCGAACCCGCTCGTTGTGAGCCTGTTCGCCACGTTCCTCATCATGGTGCTTTCTGGTGTCGGGCTCCTACGGCACTGGCGCTAAACGCACCATATGATATACAATGCAGCAACAGCCTCCCGATCCTCATCCATGTTGGCTTCGCTGCACCCCGCACCCGCGCTAGACGCTAGACGATCCATCACGATCTCGTCCCGATAGACAGTTCACCCCACCACCTTCGCTCTTAACCCTCCCCTTGACCAAGTATACTAGCCCCGCCCCCTTCGCTCCCGCCCCTTGCATGTTACATGTTACATATCTTAACTATATCGCTCTCGGACAGACACGTACACCACATACACCATGCGCTCATGCATCCCCCTCCGCCTCTGACGCTTCACGCACCCCGCTCGCTACCAATAGCACTGTTATCCATATACATTCCCATATACCGGACTCTGACGCTCACACTCCAATTGCACTTTGAGTATACAGTATTTAATTAATCCAGGGTTTGTTTCGTACCTTCGGGGTCTGGGTTTCTACACGTGACTAATCCAAGTATGAATTCGAATCTGTATGATGCAGCTCTAGACCTTGTAAGTTGTATATTCGTTCGAGAACTCATCAGGACACCCCCGGGGCACTCATATCATCTAGATCGCCCTTTTGAGCCTACTTCCTTCGTGCAAGTTGTGCTCGGAAATCTCCTTTTGCAACTGCACCGGCTTTTCTTCCTCGTCCGCGTCACTGAAATACTTTGGATTGCGGTCAGTCGGACTACAATTCTTGTTAGACCTCTAGCCTAATTTTTTTCTAGAAATTTCCAGGATCTTGTTGCAACTTGTTTCGGTGCTTCCCCTTGCTGGTCCACCATGCACATGGATTCTCTGTGGCACCCCTTGAAAGTTTTATTTTATTTTATTTCCATCAAGTTGGGGTTGAACTGGCCCAGTTTCAACTAGCCGCTATTCCCTGTCATCATGATGAAGCAGCTTAGCCATCTAGGGGGGTTCGAAACAGTCGGCACTGGCAGCAAGTCGAAACTTCTTACTACTCACTAGGAGCGACGTCGGCCCAGGAAGTTGACTCAGTTTCAAGTTTAACTTTGAAAACGAGCGTATTATAGTGAGTGACACTTACCATGGCTAGCGCTCAGCGCTCAGCGCCCAGTGTCCACACACCCTGTTCGACCCAGGGATGGAACTTCTGCGACTGCATCGTGCAATTCTGGTATCACAAGAAATCCATTATGCGGTACACACTACTAGGGTACCCCAAGTATGATCTCAGAGAGTTCCTGAGTCTGGATTTCTTCCTGCAGCCCAGTACGAATTTCGCTCACTAGCCTTATCCAGATGTGTTTGCAGTCTATATAGAATTGAAGGTCCCATCGCGTAGCGGTTGATCGCACCCCCGCAAAATGATGTATTGGCATGGATTCAATCCGAGGCCGTGCCATTATTGTGCGGCGGAACAAGCCCTGTTCGAATCAGGGACGGGCCACTAACTGAATCCACATCGATTTTTCTTCATGCTCATACTAACTACGCTCTTTCGTTATGCTGCAGGCTGAACGCCCAGTTGAATCTGTTATTTTTCTTTTGTTCAATTCTTCTTCTCTTCGCCTTGTTTTCGATCTGCTCTGGACCAGGGTTAAAATTCAAGAAATGATCAACAGCAGGGCTCGCCTTCCATCAAGTTACAGTTATAACGGTAGTGTTACTCGAGCAGAACTGGTTTCATCACTATTCCTACTGATCAAGTGGCTCTCTTAGTAGGCGGCTATTAAATATGCAAGCTCGAGATCCAGCATAACTTAGTGGATAAGATTACTTAGCATGCCGCGCAGCCCGCGCTCGGAACTCACATTCAACAACTGCCTACACTCCCTGTTCGACCCAAGGGAATATGATGCGCCACGCCGATCTATACGATATTATTTTGCCCAGCTTTCCTTGAATTTACGAGGCGATAAATTTACCGCGCTGATGCCATCGTTTCGTAGGGTCTGCCGAGTATTTTATCCTTTCTTTCCAGGCCGACAAGGCTCAGTGGACATATTGCACCGTCCCACAATTTATTGATGTGATTTGTGCGGTAGAACGCCCTGTTCGAGCCAGACATGGATACTTGAAGAAGGATTTAGTTTTAATCAAGTTTGCGCTGATCATGATCATGCCAAAAAAAAGCAAAATATAGATGTTACGATTACACTTCATGGGCTCTGCTAATTTTGACAAAAGCACTTTATGTTTACCTAGGCTAATACTTAGACGAGGTCTTGGGTGTAGGTGGGCACCGCGCCAGCAAAAATATAGACGTGTTTTTCTGCACGCATATGATCCTGTGCCGTGAAGCCCCATTTGCGTCATAATTTTTCTACCATAAAAGGGGGGGGCGTCTCATCTAATAGGCTTCAGGGTCTGGACGTGACATAAATGGTCTGTGTAAACTCTGGTGCCACCACGGTCCACGGCGGGCGAACACATTTTAATTCGGAAAGTATTTCCGTGGGAGCCTCAAGTTCATTCACCAAGGCTTTCACTGGCAGGTAAAAATATAGATTGGGGGCCAATCACTCCAGATCATCTTTTAATGATTTCAGATTTACTAACGTCATTGGCTCTCTTTAGTCACTGGTGTGAGAAACAGGTTCGGTTCGATATCTAATTTCTACTCGATTATCCTTGGATTCGACTAATTAGTAGCGAGGGAACCGCCCACATCAAATTTGCTCTCGGCCCCGACTCGATGACGCCACACTTCTCAGCAGTGCGGCTTTAGAGCAGGGCTATTTTTACATTGACAACTGCCGCTCAATCTACGCACATTTTATTTTAATTCTTAACGCCGCTATTCTTGCTTGGTACAAGGGTCATGATTCCCCCATAAGAATATAAATACCTCCCAGCTGTCAGCGCCTTCGTAGTACATATCTCCGAGCGAGTTCACGGCTTTCCCTGCACAATATCAGCAGCCTGATCGCACAAAAATAACTATGGGACGATGAAAATTGATCGCGCCGAAGCCTCGAGAAAGCCAAGGGGGCGGTATGTTTTGACTAATTTTAATCAAGGCAGATATGTGCGCAATGTGGATTACTCGTCTAATACTACTCCAGGTCGAGCAATCGTCTCAGCGGCCCACTTAGAAGTTCACCATCGATCGCCACACTCGAATTCCTGTCAATTTGACCGCCCGACGAGCCATCAGTTTTGAGCTCTCTCCTATCACGCATTTGCGGCTGCGAGGTGAAGATGAGCCTCTCAGGTATATGTGCCACGCACCTGAGATTTTTTCCCCCGACTCTGCCAGGATTGTTCGGCCTGGTGCACCTGTTAATTCAGGTGGGAAGATCAGTACATAATTAAACGCCTCAAAGCTCGATTTGCCTTCGGTGGTAGTTCAGTTCACAGCCGCAAGCCGTAAATATTTGAATGCCGTGATTTTCGCTGCCGGATTATTGCAACTCAAATTTCCACCGAGGTTAGTTTGATACCTTGATGTAACCAGTGATGGCCTTGTCGGGGTCTGACGGGGGGTCATGACCTTTTCTCCTTCCGACATGACTTTTGTCGCCGAAGAGAACGACAAGGCGTGACGATAGCGTGATCAGTTTCCTTATTAAGAAGTGTTTCTCGCAATTATTCTCGGTGCGCACTGCACTCGAGGTTCAGTAAATTAATGGCTTGTAAGTGCATGTGGGCAATTTTTGAATTAAAGATAGTGTTAGAATGAACCAATCACTTAAAATAAATTAGGGATTCAATTAATAAATTGAAGGTGACAACTTGTACATGTTAACTTGAATATTCGTGAGGCCAGCATTCACGAAATCCTGGAACAGTGCTTTGTAGACCATACTCCCCAGCACGCCAATAAGCTGATGATATTCAATGATGTTGAGCCT
>JABCKI010000203.1:0-25821 GCA_018282025.1 Sphagnurus paluster | reverse complement strand
GGTCTGTCTTTTGTCAGATTGCACCGGATTTTGTAACGTCATAACGCCTTGTGACTTTTTTCCAATTTAAGTGATGTTAATGCCGCGCTAGGCCCAAGTAAAATGTCAGTGATAGCGCCAGAAGACATGACCATCGCATCCGAGGCAAAACAATCTACCGCAACTTGTGTACATTGCTAACTTTGCTCACAACAAGAATCCCGAACCCCCAATGATCCAGGTTTAGTGCTCTCGGGGGCCCATCGACATCTCCTGAGCATCGGCGGCGGGGTACCGGGATAGATTGACACACTAGGTTATTACGCGCATCCATGCCTTGGTGCCCGGCTTTCGCCTTGCAATGTTTGCTCCTCTCCACATTGGGCGACATCCTAGTAATCAAGCAGCTGGGGCGGGGCAATCATGACACGTTCTGGTATGTCAATCTGAGGCTATTTTCTTATACAGCACACCAGACAGAGGTTCCCGGAACTCCGCCGCCGGTGCCCAAACCACGCAAAATTGTACAACGTAGGATGACCCCATACCAATCTGATAAATCCTACGTAGAGGTCTATGTCATACAACCGGGCGAAATCGACGTTGACACGTCCATGTCTTCTGTATATGAGAATATAAATAACGCTTCACCTCAAGAGGATCTTCAGCCTCGACAGAATTCAGCAATGATGTCTACTCTTGTTTTCCAAGGCATTCTGCTCCCTTTCCCTTTCATTGTTGAGACTTCGACAATTTCTTTCCAAGAAAGCTGTATCTAACATCCCTGGGCCTGCGTCCAAGTCTTTCTTTAAAGGTAAGCTTAGGCTAAGTTTTCGATGGTCATTGCCCGGCTTATTGTTTAATCTAGGCAATTTTGACGACTTATTCGACGTCCATGGTGGCTGGGACTACCACAAGCAGCTCGCGCGACAATGTCTGATGTTTTCACTCGCTTCTTCCTTCATTTCATCATTACTGACAAAAATGAATAGACGGGCGAGTTATTCGGACCTTTGGTCTATTCAACGTAAATTGCCTCCAAATATGCATCTTCCAAATTGCTGATTTTAAGCTATCACAACACCTATATGTGTTCGACCCGAAAGCGCTACATCATATAATCGTTAAGGTGAGAAGCAGTGTGCGAATACCATATATTTTACTAAAAAGTGTTCCAGGATCAACATATATTTGAAGAAGCGAGGTCTTTTACTACGTACAGAAACTTTTGATGCCCTAGAAATATGCGCGACTAATCAATTGTACAACAGCCTTTTCGACGTTGGCCTTGGCCCAGGGCTTTTATCAACTCTGAGTACATTTCCCCCTGATACATTAATACTCTACAGCTGACGAGGTTCGCATCAGGGGATCAGCACAAGAAACAGCGAAAATTGATGAACCCAATTTTTTCGACTGCTCACATGCGAAACATGGGTAAGTACCTCATCACATTTATCCTAGCGACGGAGCTCATGTACACTTGAAGTACCTATTTTCAACGATATTGCAAAGAAGATTAATATTTTATTTTCGTGTCTATTTAACTATTTGTAGTTGAGGAAAGTGATCGAACTGAAAGTAGCAGTGGACCTCAAGAGGTAAGAGCACCGTTATCTCCATCTCGTGGTACTTACTTCCCGCGGATTGATCTTCTACATTGGATAAGCCGAGCTGCGCTGGAGATGATTGGCCAGAGTGGCTTTGGTTACTCGTTTGATGATCTAGTCGAAGGTTGCAGCCAAAAATTTCGTGTAAATGGATATTCTCTTTTTTCACTCATTAATGCGTTGCCTCGTAGCATGCCAGGGCTGCGACATCTGAATTTCCATTTGTGCGCGAACATACTACCGATGTGCAGAAGAATAGGCTCGCCCAGGCTCCAGGCATTCGTTGTAAACTGCCTCCCTGGGAAAAGAATCAACAGGCTCCGGAACATCATCAAAGTTATGGACGACACTGCTATTGAAATATTCGAGAAAAAGAAAATGGCAATGGCACAGGGCGATGAGGCGTTATCCAACGAGATCGCAGGAGGAAAGGATATCATGAGCATCCTCAGTGCGCTTTTTCATGTTTTATTTGTTCATTCTCGAGTGAACTCATGCCTATTCCCTTCCAGTCAAGGCCAATCCAGAAGCTGCAGAAGTTGAAATACTAACAGACAAAGAGGTCATTGGGCAGGTATGGATATATCATAAATAAATAGGAACTCTCGCTTATAGAGAAGTTGCCGTCACAATTTATAGATCTCGTAAGTCACTCGGAGGATCTGAAGTCATAACATATTTAAAAAAAAACCCCTCACAGGACCTTTACATTTACCGGGACAGACACTACTTCTAACGCGTTGTCGCGCACCTTGGACCTTTTAGCAAAACACCCCGAAATACAGGAGAAGCTTCGCGAGGAGATCATAGAAGCCGCTAGGACCTATTCTGATATATCTTGTGGCGACTTGGTTGAGCTTCCTTACTTGGATGCTGTCTGCTGCGAAACCTTGCGCCTGTAAGTTTTTTAAACATCCCGCGTACATCAAGCTCAACCTACTACGTTAACAGCCACCCCCTGTTACAATGCTTGCTAGAGAGTATGTTCTACTTGCGGGAAAATGTGTCAACGATGTCGACTAATTTTTTTCTTTACCTCGTTTAGAGCGCTTCAGGACTCATCTGTACCTCTGTTGACCCCTGTGAAAGGGCTTGATGGCCGCAAAATGGACTCGATTTTGGTTCCGAAGGGAACGAGGATCTTTATGTCGCTCTGGAACGCCAATCGTGATACCACTTTATGGGGCCCCGACGCCGACGAATGGAAGCCGGAGCGCTGGCTTGCTCCTCTTCCCAAGGCCTTGACTGACGCGCGGGTGCCCGGAATCTACTCAAACCTGTATGTTTCTGATCATGCTGGAGTTTTGAATTTTGCGCTGACTGAGCCATCCATATTGTCGACAGAATGACCTTCTTGGGTGGCGGAAGAGCATGCATCGGATTCAAGTTTTCGCAGTTGGAAATGAGTATGTTGCATGCTATCTCCTCCTCCGTTCCCCTTCTCTGAACCTCAATGTTTTTGTAGAAGTTGTCCTATCGGTCCTAGTCTCTACGTTCCGGTTTTCAGCGTCGGACATACCAGTCCAATGGAAGATGAACGGAGTAGCGACGCCCGCCGTGAAGGGTTCTCTGGTGTCCCAGTCGCCGATCAAGATAGAGTTGGTTGAAAGGTCTGGCTGAGGCTGCGGTACTTGGGTAACAGGTATATTTCCTCTACACATAATTAGTGTATATGCAATTTAATTATCTCTGTCGGTTCAACTCGTAAATTTAAACATGCAAGCCTGCTAGCTGATCATTCACGCACTTGCGCTGGGTTTATTCTTTTGGATTCTGCGGTTCGTGCCGAAGATGTCGAGGGCTAAAAAATTCATTCGACGATCAAGGCCGCATAGGCGTTTCTTGTAATCATATGAATCGCCTAACTTGCCTTCCCTCGATATAAAGGTACTCAAAATTTACGTCTATCCCAATAGGATACCTCAACAGCCCCACGACCTGTTCCTCCCATTCCGTATGCAGCCCGCACTCTCTGACTACCATATCGTAATGATATAGCAAACTAAAAAGCCCTTTCAAATAATCTTTCAACTTCCTAAAATCTCGATGTACCTCTGGAAGCCCAGACACCGGATCCTCTGGCAGGGCACCAAGGAAATGGTGGTCGCGCAGTTCTTGCGTGGCGGACCTCGAGTTCATGCATTCCGTCATCATGATGACCAGCTGCCTGTACTCTCGCGACTCGAGGTACGTCCCATTCTGCAGTGTTCCCGTCGCAACGAAAAGATTGAGCATCACGTATGCAGCCAATCCAACCTCCATAACGCGCGAGAAGCCAGAATCATATCCTTGGCTGAGGGTCTGTAGCTGGTGCACCGGGATCTGTGGATGATGCACGAGCATCATAATTGTTTTCATCTGGTTCTCGTTGAAAAGGATTTGAAGGATGTCTGCGAGGTCCCCATCGAACGTCCCATATCCGTGACCCCGTTTGGCGCGTAAGATCCAGTGTTCGATGCGCTGGTTTTCCTCGTTCAAATATTTAGGATAACGGTCGCGCAGCTCGTCTGAGAACAGCGCTCCGGAAGTTGGTGCGTCAAAGGACGTCGTATGGTATTTGGCACGTTCAGTCTCGGAGAAGGTGGTTATGGTTTGACTTAGGATACGGGCGAAATGGTTGAGTGATTTGCCCTGGGTTGGAAGGTTTCGTGCAAAGAGTCCGGTACGACGAGGGGTGAGATGGGGATTGTCGCGGAAGAACTGAAAGTGAGAGGCCAGGGAATTCCACGGTGTATTGTGCTCTTGATGCATCGATAAAATGTGGGTTGGGCACCTTGGTTGAGTTGGAGCGCTGATTAAGGAGTGACAGTGAATGATGACGCAGAATACACACGCATGTCATATTGTAGACCATATGCGAAATTGCCATAATGCTATATATCCCTCAATCGCTAATAGTATTTAGCAATGCGACAAGAATCCCGAGTGATCCAGCTCTCGGGAGCTCATTGTTTAATGACTGACTCTCATCCATGGCATGATCTAACGCGCCCGTGGTGTGGCAACCAGTTTCCATCTCCAAAATTACAACCCCACAACCGCAAGGGCAACGAGGCCGGACATCGCAACCAAGGCACCGGAAGACAAGACGGAACGGCCACCCATAGCAGCGTTCTTCTTCTTGTTGCCGTCCGCTGGGGGAGTGGCGGATACCACCGGAGTCTGGGTAACCGCAACTGACGTAGCGGTCTGGGTGGGGCTAGTAGAAGTCGTGGAAACAGTCGTCGGTGCAGCGGGGTCAGCAGCCGGCTCCCATGCAGATGAGATCAGGCTGGGAGGAATGCCACCGTCTAAGAATAGTGTCAGAAGTGCATGAAAGAGACGAGAACATCGATGGGCTTACCAGCAAACGCAGCGCCACAGGTATCTGTGGCGTATTTTGTCGTGCTGTCAGAGAAGGATCCAGGAAGTTGTTGATTGATGATGCTGTATGCACCCTTCATGCAATCGGTGCAGACTACGCTGGAGGGGAGGCCCTTCTTGAGAGCGTCCGTGATCGTTTTGATATTGCTCTCGTTCAGGTTCATTGTGCCACCTGTGTTCGACTCTATATTCCTGAGCGTTCCAGTGAGACAATTGACACTGCCACTAAACGCCAGATCCCATGTTAGTAAATATTAGAGGCGGTGAAACTAGGAGAATAGGCTGACTCCTTCAAGCATGCGACCTTCCGGGCGGTTGCATAGCCCTTCTGGACAAGGTCCAACGTCTGCTGGACCTGGGGGAGACCAAACTCCGCTGAACATCCAGAAGTGACGTTGGTAATGACGGCGTTGAGCGTGTCGTTGCTGCAGGCAGGCGCGCCGCACATCCCCGTGAGCCAAGTATCAAGGTAACCAATAATCGAATCCCCGCCGTTTCCAACGCCGACCAGGATTGGCAGGAGCAGTTGCGGCTGCAGGCACGTCGCGACCTCAGTGTTCGCCTGGAGATCCATCAATGTGTTCATACACCCTATCGAATATCTGAGCCGCAGGCCCAGTAAGCTTCATAATTCCAGCAGAAAGACGCAGACGCGTACGAGTTTGCAGATACAAAGCCAGCCAGGGCAGCGATCGTGATGGCGCGGAACATCATATTGAGGATTGGAAAGGGAGGATAGGTACGACCGTTCAACGGTGTGTGAGGGCGGATGAGATATCAAATCTGGGGAACTTGATATCCTGGAGAGGTCCTTTTATACATGGTGGTGTTGCCAAGGTCTGCGTTTCAGTTGCTCAGCAACACCGCATTGAAACTCCTGTTGATGCCAGTGTAAACTTAGCATCATCAGGTGCACTGCTTTGGGCAATGATACAATCTGATGCGGCACAAGAGGTTGGATATATTGATATGTCGCCTTGACTCTTGAGGAATCGCTTGGATAATGTAATCGAGGTAGAGAGCTCAGTCCTAAAACTAGCGGCAGGCTAAAGATTACGCCAAAAAAACTCTCCATGAGTGTACCCCCCGAAGCACATCACTACGTACTTGATTGATGGTGGAACTCCGAAGGAGCAGAATCAGACGTTTCACAGCGATGTTCGTTACAGAACTTGATGGATTCAGGATAGCGACTAGCCCAAAGCTACAGCTGACACTGATACAAATATGCTTGCCAGGAGGCCCCAATACCATCCCTGCGGTAATCGTAGACCAGCGGAAGAATTGATGCTGACCGCCTTTGTAACGCCGGGGGTAATAGGATCTAGAACAGTGAATTAGTGTTTCTAGCTTTTCCCCCAGTCAAATGGGCGCACTCAGTACATCAAAGCTGCAAAACCCTGCGACCCCAGTGAGTGCATCGTCAGGTGTGTCCGGAAAGTCATCCAAAATAAGTCTTGTTGCAGACCGCATACATGGAGTACATGTCATGTTAGTAGCGGAGCTTGATGAGTCCAGAGATATGGGATTGGGATCTGCCTGGGTTTGCGTCTGGTTGATGGAACGTATGCCAAATCGCACTGAACGCTTTTCGGGTTGCGAGTTACCCAACTTGATTTGAGCGAGGAAAGAGCCAGTACTTGCTATGAGAGCGCCAATATTGCTATCTGAGAGATTTGTAGCTGTGAAGGGCTTGTCCTCGTCCTGGCCGATAAGCGAGAAGACATTGATTAGGGTTTGGGTGAAGCAGTTCTTGCCGGAGCTGTTGGGATTATATGAGTATTACCGTGAAATAATGGGGAAAGTTGTGAAACTTACGCTCTCAGGCACAAGATCTTCCTGATAGTGGGGTATATGTACTGTGCGCTATGCAGACTCTCCAGTAGTGCTGAGGATACACTTGCATCTGACGCACAGCCCGTCGTGATATTTTGCACCACAGTAGATATCGTCTCATTGCCGCAGGGAGTGGCCGCGCACATGTTTGTTGTCCAGGTGTCCATCGTGTCCGGTAACGTCGCGTTATTTGCACCTGAGAACGCAGGGAGCAAGACTGCTGGGGCGAGGCAAGCTGCGGCGTCTGGATTATTCAATACCGAGAGGAGGGCCGATTTACACCCTGCAGAGAGCCTGAAGAGCGTCCGACGTCAAGTAGTGTTGGGATCTGTAGATAGATGACTCACGTAGCAGAGACATAGCCAGCCAGGGCCACAATAAGCAGAACATGGAACATAACGCACAGCGATATGAGGTGGTTGGATTAGATTTCAAATCTGGAAAACCGAACATCCCGAGAGCTGCGCTTTTATACGTTGTTGTGAGCCAAGTTCCAACCTCATCAGCCGTTGATGGGGTGATTCATGGCACGGGTTTGGAATTCTCTTGGTAGCTTCTCGGTATAGAATGGAAATTTTCTTATGAGTATAGCGGAGTGACATAGAGTTGACAAGAGCTGAAGCAAGACTTATATAGTAAATCACAGTGTGTGAGTTAGCTCTAGCGCGCAATCCCATGGTCCCCTATTTGTCGGAGAGGAGCTTGCCAAGCAGGAGCAATGAGCATACCACTGCCTTGGTCGTAGTTGATCGTTGGACATTCATCTTCGCGCTGACATTGACGCTGCAGTCACTATGGCCAACTCGAGCATTCTTATCCAGACATTCTCCCCTTTTCCATCTCTGACCCTGTCTGTGCCGTCCTCCACAGCTGTATCAGATGTGCCCTCACTACTCCAAGAGCGCTACAGGCTCCTGCCCTTCAGTGACCCCTCTCGCTATGTGCTTTCCACCCACAGAGGCCGCGAAATACCTCCAGATGCAACTATATCTTCACTACATGCAGACACCGCGCCCGACTCGACATCAACCCACAACTTTGTCACGCTGCGTCTCACACCCCGTCTCGTAGGCGGAAAGGGTGGTTTCGGTTCGCAGCTGCGTGCGGCAGGTGGCCGTATGAGCAGTCAGAAGACGAGCAACAATGACTCTTGTAGGGATTTGAGCGGCAGAAGACTCAGTACTATCAAAGAGGCCAAGAAGTGCGTATTACAATATCTTTGTTGCAAGTCTCCTTACTCACTGTTTGCGAATTAGACTCGCCGAATACCTCGAATCGGAGCCTGAGAGGATGGCTGCAAAGGCTGCAGCGCAGAAAGCTAAGCTCGAGGCGCTTGAGCGTAAACTTGGGATTGAGCCGGCCGCGGGATCTTCGAGTATTGGTTCAGGAGAACCTTCACGCAGCGCCACTGGAGCAGACACGCCGCCAGTACTGGCAGGGAAGAAGCATCGCTTCGATGATACAGAGTACCTCGAACAGAGCAGGGAGCTTACGGAGAACGTGAAGAGTGCTGTGGCGGCTGGTAGGTCTGGTTTCAAGGATAACCTGTTAATTAACTAACCAACTACCATAGCTCTTCTCAAGAAGAAGAAGAAAAAGAAATTGGCGCACGCTACAGAGGCAAAGGATACCTCGTCCAAATCGACTGCTGATGTGAAGGGCAAGTCTGCAACGAAACCGATAGAAAAGGCAGTTGAGGCTGCACCCCTAGCGGATGCTGTCGGTGCATAACCCACTCGCTGTAATAGGCAATTGCAAGACTTTTTTGTATGTATCACATCGAGTTTCTATAAATGTATCACATGCAGGTTGTGTGGTTTCCTTAGCAGTTGGGGGGCGCTGAGGAAGTTGTATTCTCGAACAACATGGCGATTGGCATCACGAGCGGGTCCTATTTTCGTGGTCCAATGTGTTCTGAAAATTTTGAGTCGTTACGGTTACTTCAACCTCGTCCTGGTCATAATGCTAGCCTATATTTTGGAAACACATTTGAGAAGAGACCAGAGTAAAACGCGAGGTCGGGGCCCAGACACCAAGGAGTTTTCTTGGAAGGAAATGGGTCACCGTGGCCACCTTCTAATTCAACGTCATTCGGATTCGGAATATCGGCCGATTGATCCTTACGTGATGATGATCTCTTGATCTTAACTCACGAGTCAGATTTGGTCACTTCAAAATTTGCAGAAAACTTTTATAGGGCCAGTAAAACAACTTGCATTACGACTCCCATCTTCTCTGCCTAAATCTAAACTACCATGTGCCCACATACTAACGGCGATTCCCTTCCCACTACCGAGATGGTGGCCATCCCCCTCAACCAGAAGCGCGGCACTGTTCCCAGAGCAAATGCACCCACAGAGAGGCGTAACCCCTACGCACCCCGCGCTGCTGATTTCCTCTCAAATATCTCAAATTTCAACATTATCGAGTCCACACTTCGAGGTGCATAGCCTCGAAATTCTGCAGTTCGAGACGATCTAACACCATCTTTGTCTTGTGCCTATAGAGGGAGAGCAATTCGCTAACGCTTTCTTTGACACCAAGACCAAGATCGCCATCGCCAAAGCACTAGATGCGTTCGGCGTTGAGTACATTGAACTCACCTCGCCCGCTGCCTCAGAACAGTCTCGCGCGGACTGTGAGGCCATCTGCAAGCTTGGATTGAAGGCCAAGATCCTCACCCACATTCGTTGTCACATGGACGACGCCCGAATTGCCGTTGAGACCGGTAAATATCCCGCAATAACCCTTGTCGGCCCCTCCTGAACTTATTTGATTTTTTAAAATCAGGTGTTGACGGAGTCGACGTCGTCATCGGGACCTCATCTTTCCTCCGTGAATTTTCTCATGGCAAGGACATGGCGTACATCACCAAGACTGCAATCGAGGTCATCGAGTTCGTCAAGTCCAAGGGCATCGAGGTCCGCTTCTCGTCCGAGGACTCGTTCCGCTCAGACCTCGTCGACCTCCTTTCTATCTACCAAACAGTCGATAAGATCGGCGTTAACAGAGTTGGTATTGCCGACACTGTCGGCTGCGCGAACCCACGTCAGGTCTATGATCTTGTCCGCACACTCCGTGGTGTCGTCGGTTGTGACATCGAGCTGCATCTCCATAATGACACTGGGATGGGTGGGTCCAGTCCTCTGATAACCAAATATATTTGCTAACAAAAATCAATAGCCATCGCCAATGCATACACTGCCCTCGAGGCCGGTGCCACGCATATTGACACATGTATATATCTTCCTGTCGGGTTTGTTGAGATACACAAGTCTTACGATAAATCCCAGCCGTCCTTGGTATTGGTGAACGTGTTGGAATCACCCCCCTAGGTGGTCTCATCGCGTGCCTCTACGCCGCCAACCCAGAATACGTCAAGTCCAAGTACAACCTTTCCATGCTTCGTGAAATCGAGAACCTTGTCGCGGAAGCCGTCGAGGTCAACATTCCTTTCATGAACCCTATCACGTTCGTCCCCATATTCACATCACTTGTGCTGTGCCTAATAACTACGCAACAGCGGATACTGCGCGTTCACGCACAAGGCTGGTATTCACGCCAAGGCTATCCTCAACAATCCGAGCACATATGAGATCCTCAAGCCAGAAGATTTTGGTCTCACGCGTTACGTCTCTATCGGGTGAGCATTCCTCACTCCCCAAGAGTTGTATCACACGCTAATCGATTCGATCCCTATGCCCGCAGTCATCGTCTCACCGGATGGAATGCTGTCCGGTCGCGTGTCGAGCAACTGGGCCTCAAGCTCACCGACGAGGAGGTCAAAGACGCGACGAGCAAGATCAAGGAGCTCGCAGACGTGCGCACGCAATCCATGGACGACGTCGATTCGCTCCTCCGTGTGTACCACTCTGGTATCCAGTCCGGCGAGCTAGCTGTCGGACAGAAGGAAGCCCTAGACCGCCTGCTTAAGCAACACCGCGAAGAGGCGCAGCAGGAGAGGAACTCCCCTACAAATTAAACGCTTTTTTCTTGGTTTCTATCGTCATCAGGTGCTAGGCATCACCTCGAATTTCACCTGTCCTTCCGCTCTCTCCTCCCGATCGGCTATTGTCTACTGTGGAGCAGAAAAGAAACTCTCAAGTTGTATTTGTAGAAAAGGACCTTCTAATGTCCAGTTCATACCTCCCCCCCACCAAAATTCGATCTTGATCGAGGATGCCCTCCATTTACATGATTTATTAACACTATGCCGCTGTTTTGTATTTGATTACTGGCTGATGATAACTTCATTTACGATTTCTGGATATCGGGAGAGATTGAGGACATTATTTCGCATGATTGACTTTCAAGTTTATGGCCTGGGTATTACATTATTAATATTAGGGAATATAGCCTCAATGCAAACCTATACGTGAGTAGAGAATGTGGTCATGTCTGGTAGATGTGTATAGTACGTGTCAGAACCCGTGAAAGATGAAACATGCAAAGCAGGGTGAATGGAAAGGAGCCAACCAACTAGTCAGCCAAATTTATTGTTGCCGGCATTCGGGTTCAGGACCCATGCCATGGCCACCGTACTCGTCGTCTTCATCCTCTTCATCCTCCCAATCGTCCTCGTCATCGCCACCAAACTGGGGGGCAAACTGGTCAAAGAAGCTTTGGCTAGCCGGGAAAGACCGGGAACGCACATCCACAATGTCACTCTCCTCGTACTTGGCGTCCACTAAGACCTCGGGGAGAGGCTCGGGGTTGCCCCGCTTTGGTGGGAGGAGCGACGAAAGCGCCTGGTAGAATTTTTGTGAGATGTTTATAAACAGTGAAGATTGAGGGAGTGGATAAACCTTTTGGTCGATAGTTTTGAGCCATTGCTCGTCAGGCATTTCTATGGACAGGATGACGTATAGGTCCCCTTTTTCTTCTGGCCGCTTGTAAACGGGCATGCCTTCTCCTCGCAGAACGATGGAGTCTTCAGGCTTGATGATTTTACCGGGAGGGCTTGTCACTTCGATGCCGCGCCCGTCCAAATGTGTGAGGAGGATTCGGGAAAACCCAAACAACGCCTCAGACAGTGTGATCTTCACGTGTGTGAGGAGGTCGTTTCCGGAACGCTCGAAAGAGTCGTGAGGGGATACTTTGAGAACGAAGACAACGTCGCCAGGAGGGACTCCGGGCTAGTGATGAGTGAGATGTTGTGAAGAGGACAGTTAAGAAAACTGCGCACTTCTTCGTCACCAGCACCAGTAAGAACGATTCTTTGTCCGTTCGTCATACCCTTCTCGATGAAGATTTCCTGACGTTTCTTCTCTGTCACAACTTTCTCGCCCTTGCATTTCTTACATCTGCCTTTTGTGAGTAGCCGCCTATTAAAGATAGATCCATTAAACTTACCTATCCTTTTCCTTGAGTTTTTGGCCGCTGCCAGAGCAAGAATGACACATAACTCTAGATGAACCTAGTCGAGATGGCGCGATCTGTGATGTAGAATTAGTTCAGGCCCAAATCTGCATCTATAGTGTACATTGTGCGGACCTGGGTCGTGACGATTGTGAACCCTCGGCCATCGCAAGTCGCGCAAGGTTTTGGTTTCGCATTACCCTTTGCACCCGATCTAGTCAAAGAAATCCCGTTGAGAATTACATGCATTAGATGAGGCAAATCCTACACACCCTTTGCACAGACCGCAGACAGCCTCCCTCTCCAAGTTCATGTGAACGCTCTTCCCGTTGTACAGGTCTTCGAGCGTTACCTCGTGGTTTATCACCTCAGAGCCGCGTCCTCTCCGTGCGCCGGGCCCCGCAGGATCGAAGAACATGCCTTGAGCGAAGAATTGTTGGAACAGGTCTGCTGCGTCGAACCCTGCTCCTCCACCGCCAGGTCCTTTAATTCCATCCATTCCCCGTGTATCATATGCCTCCCTCGATTGCGCATCGTTGAGAATCTCATAGCTGCAGAGGAGCTGTCATGGACGGCGCTAATTCACTAACTGGGAAATAACTCACGCAGCAGCCATCTCCTGGAACTTTTCGTGGGCATCGGGGTTATTAGGGTTCTTGTCCTATTCAAAATGTGAGGGCCGACATTCCTTCCTCTAGATAGGATACAATACACACTGGATGATGTTCCTTGGCCTACACTTGATGTGAGTGATCAAAGAGAATTATTACAATTTGAAACAGGTACCTTTTTCATGTAGGCCTTCCTAATTTCAGCTTGAGAATATATCAGTCATATCTTCCCAAGATAATTCGGAGAGCGGATCAGTACCTTCGCTGGCATTCGGAGGAACGCCCAGGAGGTCATACAACTCTGTTTCTACTGCCACTATTGTGCAAGCATTAGTAAATCTGTCATTGATATTTTGGGGAGGTTTGCCCACTTCTTGTTACACTGTTGTGGAATAGAACGACTCAAGAGTAACCAGAGCCTGACACGCTCAGCGACGCGTGTATCGCTTAGGCACGCGTGAAATTTTTGAAGCGGAGCCTTAAAGTATTAGTTCTAGTTCGCTAAAGTATTTCACCGTTCTGCAATTCCGTTGTAATCCAACTTCTCATTTATTTGGGCCCACCAAGTGCGTACAGTTCTTTTTCTTTACTTTTCATGATGCCTTCAAATTTTATCTACATTGTCCGACTGGGTCTCCCCAGTTATGACGACCTATCAAGTCCTGAATCTTCTGTCCTGCCCTGTATGACCGCAAAATAGCTTACCCACTTCATTTAGGTATGCTTTGAAGGACGCACGGGGTGTAATCTGTACTGAGGCGAATGTACTATCCAGTTCCATAGTTTCCCCGCAGGAAACCTAATGTGATCATTGTGTCTAGTGCCATACCATTCAACAAGCGTGATGAATTTTTATTTCGAGGCTGCAAAGACCCTAGATCGCCTCGATGCAAAGCAGGGCTCCATAAAGGGTGTCATTGCAACGCTCCCTGAGAAGGAAAGAAAACGCACAGCAGCGCTAGTCATCGAGACCCTCAAGTGTAAGGCACGAAGATGCTTGTCCTCGAAGCGGATTCTCTGAGCTCACACGTCACATAGACAAGGCTGTCCTCGTCGAACTCATCGAGAAGACAAAGCTTCTAAAGGAAGAACGGAAGAAAATCACGTCGCTCAATCTTGCACTAGTCCTAATTCACGATTTGTTGCTATCCGGTGGTATACAGGCTGGCGATGGGCCCGTAAAGCAGTCGATCCTACGGCACAGAACCAGGCTGCATGGTGAATTCCAGAAAATCAAGATAAGGCGAGGGGCACGGTCAGACGCTGAACTCGCACAGGCTGGTGACCAACGCGCAGGCTAGTCTTCAGCGCTCGTCTTCAATTAAAATGACACTTTTCTCATCCCCGCGCAACTCAACAGCACGCATACCTCGTCATGTTCGTGTGAACACGCTTGCTTGGTCTACAGAGGAAGCCGTCAAGTCACTCATATCTCGTGGATTCACAGCCTCAGATCCCTTCGAATCCCCGTACGTTTTATCATTCCTGTATAGATCTAGGGTTTCAAGTCCTGATTTTGACCTGACTTGTGTCACCAGAAAGGGCTTCCTGATCGACGAGCACATACCTAACCTTCTGAGTTTCTCTCCTCAAACCACATTCCACGAAGACCCATTCTACAAGGCTGGGAAATTTATTTTGCAGGACAAGGCCTCGTGTTTCCCCGCCGTAGTTCTAGCGCCTCCTGCAAGGGATGATAGCTTCGTTATCGATGCTACCTCCGCTCCGGGAAATAAGACCTCCCATCTCAGCGCGTTGATGGGTGGCAAGGGCAAGGTCGGCTACGTCAACCCTTGGCCCAAACATATGTGACTGATATATCTTAAATATAGCTTTTTGCATTCGAGCGAGATAAGAAGCGCTTCATAACACTTACCGCGATGCTGTCGAGAGCAGGGTGCAAAAACGTGGAGCCGGTGAACGTGGACTTCCTCACAGTAGATCCGTTGGATCCAAAATACAGTCGGGTTACACATATGTTAGTGATTCACCATATACCCGCAAGGAAACTCAAATTCATCGGTGCATTTAGTCTACTAGACCCATCGTGCAGTGGCTCCGGAATTGTGAACCGATTAGACTATCTTCTGGAAACAGGTGTGCACGGTCCTACTGTGCCTACCATAGCCACCTGACTACTATTATTTTCTATTGTAGAGATTGAAGACGATGGGGACCAAGAAGATCGGCTCAAAAGGCTGGCTGCCTTCCAAATATTGATGATAAAACATGCCATGCGCTGTAAGTGCGATGTCCCTATTCTCGAAGAACTCCGCGAGCGCTGAACTGACGGCGTTCCAACCCCATTTCTTTATTTTATTTATTTCTAGTCCCCGGTGTTCAGAAAATTGTATATTCAACATGTAGCGTCCACGCGATTGAAAACGAGCACGTTGTTAGAGAGACCCTGAACTCCGACGAGGCAAGAGCAGCTCCATTTTCATTGGCGAGCCCGAAGGAGGTCCTGCCCCAATGGCCTCGTCGGGGATTGCCCGACGAGCTGGAGGATCCGAGTGAGGCGTTATAGTTTCACTTTGATAAGGACGTTCCTGACAGGTGGTTATTCAGGTCAAGCTGAATCTTTGGTCCGGTGCTTGCCAGGCGACGACGCCACCAATGGATTTTTTGTCTCCTGCTTCGTGAGACTCGGAAATCACTCTTCGAATGAAAAGCGGAAGGCGACTAGTGTAGTCGACGGGCACGAGGCCGATGCTGGGGGACCACGAAAAAAGAGGAAGAAGAAAAAAAAGAATCGAAACGAGGCTGAAGTGATTGTCAATTGCTCCGGTGGACCATGACCTATTGATTGTTGATGATAGTTTGTAATTTACAAGGTTCACGCTCAGTTTTTGTGGCCAAGTCAAGTTGTATAAAAATTCTGTGCTACAAAGGAGACGGTATCTGGTTACAGTGATTCTCTGCTGAATGAGTCAGTCGTCCACTCTGCGATAAGTCATACGTGAACGATAGGTGAATACTTGTTGCCGATTACCTCCCATGACCACCGGCGTCGCGGGCTGCTGCTAGAATACGGTCGAGGAACACAATAAAAAATAGTCGGGATCAAATGAAAGGAATGACGAGGAAAGCCTGTGAGATTTTTTGCCGCTACGGAGAGTTAGAAGTGAATAATGGGAGATCAGAAGGTTGATTCGATTAGCTGGTCTGTTGAGCGTATTGGCCTTGGTAGTAGTTGGCGTAGTTGTAGTC
This sequence comes from Sphagnurus paluster, assembly GCA_018282025.1. Lineage (NCBI taxonomy): Eukaryota > Fungi > Basidiomycota > Agaricomycetes > Agaricales > Lyophyllaceae > Sphagnurus > Sphagnurus paluster. The sequence goes on along the minus strand of JABCKI010000203.1, from coordinate 9,854 downwards.
TTGGGCACCCGGATAACCTGCCCACGGTCCTCCCGCCGCCCCATAGCCGGGCGCACCGCCGTATCCTGCTGCTCCATATCCTGGCTGAGGCGGGCGATAGCCACCTTGAAGAGACTGCTGAGTGTTTGTGGGCTGTATCCATGATTCAGGACGACGCCAAGGTGGAATGTTAGATCCTCCGGCAGTAATATCATGTCCCATGGCCGGTGCAGACCACGAAGCGCTAGCATCACCGGATCCACCAGCCCCTCCCTCACCAAGCTCCGCCATCAAACTTGCATACTCAGAGTCGAAGCCTGTCCTGTTACCAGCGGGCGGGGATGGCCCACCGAGGGGCATCGGTGCGTTCGGGTCCTTGTTGACAGTACAATCGCGCGCCATGTGTCCAGCACTACCGCAAACACGACAAATAATGTTAGCAGTGAAGTTCCGCTGTTCGGGGCAGTCGTATTTGCGATGTCCGACGCCCCCACAATTCTGGCAGATTTGGTTTTCGTCGTCACGAAGGGTACCGTTTAGTGCAGCTAACTCTCGAAGTTGATTGCGCTTGTGGTCGTTTTGCCCCTCCGGGGTGGATGCGGCCTAAAATGGTACATGCTTAACCATAGAGAAGTAGGCACGAATGAATTACACACCGTTTCGATAACCTTATTGATCATTTTGACGCAAGCTGCGACTTTCTCCTCTGAATCACCGAGGACCAGGCAGTGAAGATCTTCCTCCGCATCATCTGCAAATTGATCCGGGCGAGCCTTTCCCTCCTTCACACTTCCTTTGCCACGAATGCTGATTTTTGCACCACTCTCTCGTTCCATCTTCTTCAAACTGTTGCCGCGAGGACCGACGAGCAGACCGAAGAAGTTGATTTCGGGAAATTCTTTGACGGGAATATAAACCTTATCGGAAGGACGCTGAGAGCGCTTTTGTTGGTGGTATTCAACAGGTGGACGAAAGTTGGGATCATTTTTCATGGCACGGTCGACGAGGCGAATGCGTTCATCCTCAAGTTTTTTGCGGTACCGTACCTCACGGGTGTTTGTACGGCGGCCGTGAGCATCATATGTAGGAGGGGGGGATTGGGATCTATTGAGCTATGAGCATATGCACTGGGTAGCTTCAAACAACAACAAGAACGGAACGCACCTTTCCCTCTCAGGAGGGATAAAGTCATTGAGCCTAAGCTTGCGGTTGATTTCTTCCAGGCGGAGGTGGATAGCGTAGTTGTCGAGCTGAGCTTGGGATACACCAGCAGCAGAGATGGCGGTGGGTAAACCAGGAATATCAGTCTTAGCATCTCCCCAACGACTGCGTCGTTTGCGAGGAGCGTTAGGGTCAACTAAGAGTGAGTAATGAAGGATAATAGGTCAGGGTTAGTACAATAGTCAGTATTGGCTGTAGAGTCAGATGCCATCCACGCCAAAATCACTCGAGCTATACGTCTCGGGAATGCAACGAAAAAAAAAAAATCATTCCAGGATCGACAAAGAGACTGTGGAAGTGAAGGACCGTATTCTAAATGCACAGCTTACCTTTGGGATCTCCGTTGGATGGAGAGTCATCTCTGCCCCGCTTGTTGGGGGATTCATGGTCGTAATTCGTTGAACGAGGATATGCAGATGGAGAAGGCTGTGCCAACTGGGGCGGAGCTGCCTCTTCAGCTGGTGCAGGGCCGAAACGGCGACGCTGACCGAGAGGAACTAGGTATTGGAGAAAAGTGTCGAAAAGTCAGGGGGGAAAAGAGAAAACGGCTATGTTATACAACCACGCACCATCGTTTGTACCGGTAATCTGACGGGTTGCAGGTCTCCACATTGTGATTAATCAAGAAAGAGCGGGCGTAGACGAGATAGAGACAGCGGTGATGATGGTTCGTGGACAACGAGCAACGTTCATTAGTCCCACGGTCCACGAGTTTCGGCTCCGCTTGAATTTGCTTACTGTGCAAAGTAGCCGGCATAGCACTGGGAGCTCATAGCCCTTGTTCTCTGACTCCTAGCTCCTGGTCATCTAAAGCCAACGTAGAGCACAGATAATGTCAAAAAGAAGCGCAGAAGGTGGAAACCTGTGAGAACTCGTCATATTGTTACTCGAATTAACACTCCTCTGCAGGTATCGCAGAATCTTCCTACTCTGTGAAACGCGCACGAAGAGACGACGACGAGCATGCCGTGATGGGAAATGAAGACGATGCTATTCCTCCTTCACCGCCTGATACATCTCTTGTACCTCGGGGGGCTACCATCAACTTCAGCGCATTGACGCGCAAGCTGGCTGAGGCTAGACGCGTCAAGGACAAGGAACCAAGCGAAATGACCTCTTTAGAAGCGCATCGTCGTCAGCAGGACAGTCTAGTCTCGCACATATTTATGGATCAAGACTTTTCTTGGCTGCACTTGAAACCAGACCATGCTTCCCGACCTTTATGGATCAGCCCGGAGGACGGGCACATTATTCTCGAGGCCTTTTCGCCCATCGCCGAACAGGCCCAGGATTTCTTGACAGCTATCAGCGAGCCTGTTAGCCGGTGCGTATTAACACCAACACGTAGCTAGAAACCCCACCCAATGTGCCTCGCAGACCGGCCTTCATTCACGAATACAAACTCACTTCGTACTCACTTTATGCGGCGGTTTCTGTCGGCTTGCAAACCGAAGACATAATTGAAGTCTGTGTGCTCTGCGCTTGATCCCATGTGGTCCTTAGATCTGATAATTATTGTAATTCAAGGTTCTCAACCGTCTGTCCAAGGTGAGACTGAATCAGGGAGTCTGTATTTGAGGGTTTAATCCCCGCGACCCAGGTCCCAGTTCCAGAGAGTATCACATCGTTCATCCGTGAACGTACCTTAAGTTATGGGAAGGTCAAACTCGTCCTGAAACACAACAAGTATTTTGTGGAGTCCAGTCACCCAGAAACACTACAGATGCTGTTGAAAGATCGGGTCATTCGTGAGGCGCGTCTCATCACTGCTCAAACCGATAACAGCATCAAGGCCGCTACATTCACGACCTCGAAGGCACCTGTCAAGGGGAGCCTTACGATCCCGGGGACCAAGGAGGTGGATAAGAATAAGGGCGAGCCTGTGAACGGCGCCACGGGCCCGGCTTTGGGCGCAGCGAATACTCGAAGCGCCGCTGATGCGGATTTATTCACTTCAGTTGTAGGCGTCGAATCCGGTAAGTGACGAACGCCACCATAGAACACAACTAAACGAAGGCCCTCAAAAGACGAAATTGACGAAGATGACGACAATGTCCATGCGTTCGAGATAACGGACTCCAAGATTGATGTGGGTCTGTATGTTACCTATATATTACCCCATCTCACTCGTAATTTCAGGACGTAAAGCGACGCTGTAATGAATTAGAGTACCCTATGCTTGAGGAATATGATTTCCGCAACGACACGGTCAATGCCAACCTTGATATAGATCTCAAGCCCGCCACGGTCATCCGCCCCTACCAAGAGACGAGTTTGAGCAAGATGTTTGGTAATGGGTGAGTTCATCCAATATCTATTATTTAAGACATCCAGCAAATGTCCCCCCGTTTCGTAGGCGTGCTCGATCCGGAATTATTGTACTGCCTTGTGGGGCAGGTAAGACCCTTGTTGGGATTACTGCCGCATGTACGATCAAGAAGTCTTGCCTGGTGCTTTGCACATCTTCGTGAGTGTTTCTTGTATAACTATGGCCATTCACGCGTGACTTATTGGAGCCGCAGTGTCTCCGTTATGCAATGGAAGCAGCAGTTTATGCTCTGGTCTAATGTAACAGACCGTCAGATCGCCGTCTTCACGGCCGACCAGAAAGAGAAGGTTCGTCTTGGAATCGGCGTCTGATTCAGCCCACACTCATCTTACTCCTTTAGTTTGCGGGCGAAAGTGGTATCGTTGTGTCAACGTATTCGATGGTGGCGAATACGCACAACCGATCGCATGAGTCGAAAAAGATGATGGAGTTTTTGACCTCAAGAGAATGGGGTTTTATCTTGCTGGATGAAGTCCATGTCGTTCCCGCGGCGATGTTCCGTCGTGTCGTCACAACCATCAAAGCGCATTCCAAGCTCGGTTTGACAGGTCAGTTTCCCACAATGTCATAAATTCGCTTTAAACTTACAATGTGACGCCTCAGCAACCCTGGTTCGTGAAGATGATAAGATCGCTGACTTGAATTATATGATTGGCCCTAAGCTCTACGAAGCAAACTGGATGTATGAGATTCGCCTTCTCACAGTAGTCGCCGGTGATTCATAATTGCCACAGGGACCTTGCCGCGAAGGGACACATAGCAAACGTTCAGGTACTGTTTATTCTAGTTAATGAGTGAATCACTGATCACAAGGGGTCCAGTGTGCAGAGGTGTGGTGCCCGATGACACCAGAGTTCTACCGGGAGTATCTACGGGAGCAATCGCGGAAACGCATGTTGCTCTATTGTATGAATCCGAACAAGTTCCAAGCGTGCCAGTTCTTAATCAAGTACCACGAGGACAGGGGAGACAAGGTCATCGTATTTTCCGATAACGTGTACGCGCTGGAAGTGAGATTTCTGACTCCGATATTTGGTTGGTTCACTGATGACCCAATGACACGCAGGCATATGCGAAACGCCTTGGCAAGCCCTTCATCCACGGTGGTACGGGGCAGGTCGAACGGATGAGAGTCCTGTCTTTTTTCCAACACGATGCAAAGGTGAACACAATTTTTCTGTCCAAGGTAAGAATATTTTATTTCGGGATTTGCGGAGAAAACTAATATTTCCTAAACGGTATTCAGGTCGGAGATACATCGATCGACCTGCCCGAGGCTACATGCCTCATCCAAATATCGTCTCACTTCGGGTCCCGACGGCAGGAAGCTCAGCGTCTTGGTATGTTCCTAGGTAAATTCATGACGACAGAGGTTTATGTATTGGTCAGGACGTATTTTACGTGCCAAGCGCCGTAACGACGAGGGCTTTAACGCCTTTTTCTATTCCCTTGTGTCCAAGGACACACAGGAGATGTTTTACAGCACGAAACGGCAGCAATTTCTGATCGACCAGGGATACGCATTCAAGGTGATCACACATCTAGACGGACTAGAAGACCTTCCAGACCTGGTGTATCGAACGCGGGACGAGCAGATTGAGCTGATATCGTCCGTTCTACTGGCGAACGAAAGCGAGGCTGATCTCGGGTCGGACGTCCGTGCCGGGGAAGGGGACCTTGCGGGTACTGTGACTTCCAAGGACTTTGGACCGATGAAGTTCCCGGCAGCTCAACGAACGACCGGATCGCTGACCGCTCTGAGTGGCGCCCAACACATGTCGTACGTGGAACAGAACAAAGCGGCAAACAAATCGCTTGCGCGGGAAGCAGCGCCCCGCCACAAACTGTTTGCGAAGCGGGATAAAGAAAAGGCGGCAGCGAGGAAGGAGGCCCGCACGGCGGGTCGGAGCTGAGAGTCGGGATAATCGGAATATGGTACCTCGCAGACGCAGTAGGTAGTGTAAGTAGTGGGTGGACCTTGTGACAGTGGAGAAGGTGAAGTAATAACCGGATCGGAATGGCATGCTGAGGTGAATTGCGATGGGCCGGAAGTGCCTCAAGGAAAGAGTGCGTGAGTGGTCTATGATAGGGGGTGAGTTTTATAAATATAAAAAAAAAAGTTGTGAGGAATTGAGTTGTGAGACACAGGGCTCAAAATGGAAACACAGGTGAAAGGGGTACCGATGAGACGAAGGCGCCAGAGAAATTGTAGTGGGGGTATAGAACGGAGTCGTGTTTGTTTTGTGTGCATGCTTGGAAGGAATAAGGCAGCGAATTTCAGGGTCATTTTCTTTGGTGGTGAGCGTGGGCGACATGGGAGGGCGAGCCCCCCCGATCTCCGCAAACCCAAAGAGGACAAGTGAGATTTGAATCTCGATTGCTCTTCGGAGTCCTTTTATATATGCCTGGTGCAACCCCATAACCAGCTTTCCTCTCCCTCCGCACAAATCGGTCTCGCACCGGTGCTTCTTACCCATGTCCTCCAAGCGCGGTCGCAAAAGGAACGACAACCTCCCTCCAAATCGCGCTCGGGACGTCCAGAGAGCTTTCCGGGCTCGACGCGCTGCCCACTTGCTCGTATGTTATTTGCACTTGTCAATGTGAAATTATATTAATCACGTTTGTCGTGGATCTTTGCAAATAGGCTCTCGAGCAGCGGGTCACCGAACTAGAGCTGGAGAATGCAAAGCTCAGGAAAATGGTTGGATGGCCTCCAGATGACCGCCCACCTCTGGGCAAGGGCCCCACTGGGAAAGACAAGCCCAAGGGCCCAGACAGCGCTGGCCACTCTGTCGAATTTTTTTCCAGTCGCGATTCTGGGTCGGCAGATTCCTCATCGCGCAACAGCTCTCTTTCGCCCTCGGCACTGGCGGGAACCTCTGCACGCACGATGCCCACTTTCGACCCCGAGACATGGGAGCACGCATTCACGATGCCCGATCATCACGAACCACCTCCGGACGTTGGACAGCAGCCCGAGTCTCCGTATCAGCTCCCACCTATGGCGCAGCCCGTCTCCACGAAGCCCGTGTACCCCTACACCAACATCCTCTCTTCTTCTCTTCCGTCATCCTCATCCAGGAGTCCTGTCCCACACTCCAACACCACCACCAACATGTACATGAATTCTCCGACCGGTTACTCTCATTCCAGCGAGCGACACTTGGGGGGCTCTTACAGCAGTCCAAGCTTCGTCGCCCGAGGAACAGAAATGCGGGTCGAGTCCCCTCGCGAACCAACCTACAACTACCACACTCCCCACCAAAATCACGACCACACCATGCACCCGCAGAGCCCGCCACCACCCCACACGGCCCCAGTGCACCACAGCCACAGCCACAGCCACATGCAGCAACGCGATAACGCCACCCCGTATGGGCACCGACGCGCCGCCACCGAGCAGTACACGCTCACCAGCCACGGACTGCACCTGCCTAACCCCGTGCAGCTGCAGCAGCAGCAGCAGCAGCAGCAGCAGCAGCACCAACAGCAGCACCAGCATAACCCGCGGCACACGGACCTGCACCGCATGCACGATGCGACTGAACAGCACCAGCATCAGCACCACCAGCACCACCACCCGGCCTACCGGATGGCGGCGTATGGCCCCGATGGTCGCATTAACTCGATGCCTTGACGGCCTTCGCGTTGTACACGCTCATCTCATACCGCTAATAATCAGAACTAATCGTACCTCAATAAACTCCAGCGCAGCGTATGCAAATTGTAATCCGCTCCCCATATTACTAATGTACCCTGTTCTGCTATAGTTCGTATACCTTAGTAACAAATAACAGCTAAATGTATTTTATCAAACGCGACCAACGAGCCCTCGAGGCCCTCCAGCGAAAATATCACCAGTTGCTCCTGTCGGCGCTATATAAATTAAACGCAAGGGGAAAAAATACTAAATCTTGCCGCGGCTCGCGGCGGACCCTGACAGTTCTTTGCGTGGCGTAACAGGCACGGCGGAGCGACAGCTAGCATCAGCAGTGTGCGCGCAATCGCGGACCCCACATATGTCGGTGCCCCCAGCCGATGATGGATATAATCGCCATCGTATATCGATTGAAAATTCGAGAAATGCACCCTGGGCGCTTATTCGCGCTTATGTCGTTCTTGGAATAATCAGCCCATCAGTGATTTGCGGGCAACAAGCGCCCAGGTCACACAGGTGCCAAATTCTAAAACTTTAAAAAAAACTAGTCTGCTTTGATGTCAAGATCGCACCAGTCCACCATCCCCTCTGCGCCGTACTTCCGCTCGAGCCAATCGTTTGCTTTCTTGAAGTGCCCGTTCCCCCTGAAGCCGCGGTCGACCGAGTGCGGCGAGGGATGCTGTTTAAAGCTAGTCAGGGACTGAACATGTACAGCATTTTATACCCCAATCCGACTTACGGCACTTTTAAGTATGAGGTGCTTTCCCTGGTTACACCCAATAAGTACAAGCATTCGTCAGTCTCTGGAGACAGATAATTAGCGCGGCGGCCTGACCTGGTTCAGTTTTGCGACCCTCTTCGCAGCCCAAGCCCCCCAGGCGAGGAAGACGACTCCACGGCCGACGCCGGCGCTGTCTGACCCCGCTCCGCCGGCAGGGAGATTGGCACCGCCGTATTTGTCGACCACGTCGACAACCTTATCCGTGAACTCTTCCCAGCCCTTGTTCGAGTGGGACCCTGGGTCGCCCGCGCGCACGGTGAGGCAGGTGTTCAGCATCAGCACGCCGTTGGCGGCCCATTTGGAGAGATTCCTGCCAGCGGGCTGTGATTAGATTATCCGATACAGGGCGGTGATTGGGCGTTACAGCGCGGCTCACCCGTGCGTGGGGACTTGGAATTGTGGGTATTCGGCCTTGAGTTCTGTGTAGATCTTCCGGGCCCAAGCAAGTCAGGTGTCTGCCAGGGGGAATATCGATAAGGGGGTGTGTCCGTACATTCCGAAGTGAGGGTGGCACAGAGACGCCAATCGGCACGGAAAAGCAGAGCCCTGACGGTGATGCGTGCAAGTCAGTGCTTTGTTTGGAGCGCGGGTATGGCATGGTTACCGTGCGCTTGTTTCGCGCCGTGGTATGGATCTACAGGGAGATTGTTGTTGTTCATGTGGAGCAGCGGGAGACCGATCCGGGCGGTGACACTCACCCTGACCCAATATGACCACTTTGACTTTGCCCAAGGGCGTGTTTGACCACGCATAAATGTTTTTCGCTGTCAAAGACACCTCGTGGTTGAGGAAATCTGAGGGGTGGGATCGATTCGGTGACTTACGTGCGGGGTATATTTTGAGCGTCGCCGGGGTGTCATCAGGGCCTTTGACCCCTTCTTCCCAGAGGAATTTCTTGAGTGCGATGAAATACGGTTTCTTGATTTCATCTTTGAGGACCTTGAGCCTAGGGGGGTAACGTGAGTGTGGAGTGAAACTTTCTATTAGTAGTGGCACTACGGAGGAGTGCTCACCAGCTCTTGCCCATGACCTCACACTCTAGCCTCAAAAGGCCTTTCTGGTCCTCCGTCAAGGTCTCTTGGTAGGATGCCAGCGAGAAAGGTATCGCGTTCAGTTTCTGAACCCAGGTTTTCGAACCGCCAGACAGAGAGCCCATCGAGCCGCCCGAGGCTGTAAGCTTTACCTTCTTTGCTGCTGGCTCTCCAGAGCTTGCCTTTCCCTGAGAGCCTTGGGAGCTTGGCATCATGTCGAAGAGAGTCCTCTGGCGCTTCACGGCGCGTTTCGTTTCTCCTGGTTGCGAACTCGGTCCTGCGGGACTGGAGGGCGGCGCATCGTCGAGCTTGGTGCGCGTTGGTTCGATATCCTCAAGGTACACAGTCTCTGACATGGTATTGGGCGGGGAGAAGAGGGATATGACGCGACTGTGTATTTAAATTGGACGCGTACGTGATTATTACATGGGAGTGGGACAGTGCTAGGCCGTTTTGGGCAGGTAGCCTGGTGATTCAACATGACCAAGCAGGCGGATCTCACGTGGAGTTACGAAACGGGTCATCGCTTGTCCGTAACAAGTCCTATAATTGAATCTGTAGTCGCACCACCTACAAAAGGCCTCCTAAAACGCCCAAACTGCCTCGCTCACGCTCATCACCATCTCCCCCATCGTCCAAGGGGCAGCAGCCAGGACGCGGCGACGCACCACGAAAACAGGGACAAAATGGACGCGCAGCCCGACGGAGGCTCGATTCCACTAGCACCAGCGGGAGCACCACTGCGCGCTCGCGGGCGGAGGCCGTTGCGACGCCGTTGGACTGGAGTACAAGCTATCAGGCAGGGTCATCAGGGTACGTTCTGCGCCCAATCTCCCCGCATACCCATGCATCTAA